>ONZH01006000.1:0-24507 GCA_900303285.1 Rhinella marina
ATTTACATGAGGTTGCATGTTGGAGGTGGCTGGGGCAGGGTGATATTTACATGGAACTGTGTGTTGGAGGTGGCTGGGGAGGGGATGATGTAATTTACATGGGACTGTATGTTGAAGGTGGCTGAGGGAGGGAGTGATGTTATTTAGATGGGACTGAATGTTGAGAGGGTGATGTTGTTTACATGGGATTGCATGTTGGAGGTAGCTGGGGAGGGGATGATGTAATTTATATGGGACTGTATGTTGAAGGCAGCTGTGGAGGGGGTGATGTTATTTACATGGGACAGTATATTGCAGGGTCTGAAGGGAGGGAAGTGATGTTATTTACACGGGACTGTATTTTGGAGGGGGTGTAGATAGAAAGGAATGTTATTTACATGGGACTGTATTTTGGACAGAGGAATATAACTACGGGGGCACTGCAGGGGGCATTATAAATACTGGGGGCACTTCAGAGTGAGCATTATAACACTGGGGGCACTGGGGGCATTTTAAATCCAGGGGACATTACAGGCATTTTTTTTTACTACTGGAGGCTCTATAGGAGGGACTTATAGATCCACCTGATTTCTACTAAGAGCAATATGTGGGCCATATTACTACTAAGGGGTCTGTAGATAGCTTTATTGCCACTGGGGACTCCTTCATCTTTACTGGTGGCTCTGTGAGGGCAGTATTAATACTGGAGGGCTCTTCTACTAATGAGGGGGCACTCTTAGGGAGCATTATTACTGTTGTGGGCAGAGTAGAGGGCAGTATTACTAATGAGGGCACTCTAGAAGGAATTACTATTGGTGGGACTTGGAGGAGCACTATTACTATGGGGGGGGGCACTCATTTTTCTTCAGGATAGTATTTGGGGGTATTGGGGAGCACAGCGAGCAGCAGGATAACACTGTGGCAACTCCAGGTTGGAGGATAAGAACAGAAATGTGAGGAAGCTAAGATGTCTGTGTGTCACACTCGCAGCTGAAAGAAGTTGTCTGGACAGAATGGAGATGACAGAGAAGATCAACATAAGAGATGTCACCTGGGAGGCCCTGGATGTGAGAGGTATTTGCTGCTGTATAGCAAATACAGTACAATGCAGTGTGTGGGGGGGAAGGGTGACTTAAAGGGACACTATCGCGAAGAAAAAAATTTTGACATGTTTTACAACATAACAAAAGCAGGTTTTAACATAATGTATTTTTCAAATTGTGTAAATGTTTTTTTTTTTATTCAGTTTTCTTGCCTTACATGGGGACTGCCATGTTGGAAGTAAAGTGTGACAGTCTGGGTTTACAACACAATGGCACCTCACTTACGGCAGGCATGTACATAGGTTTCCTCAGTCGCTGCCGACCCTATAGAGAATGAATGGAAGACGTGAGCCCGCCCCTGTGAGGACACCAGTAAGACACAGCCAGGTCCCTCCCTGTGGGGAAGCCCACTGTGCCTGCTCCTCACTCCTGCAGCAGCGTCCTTGTCTTCATTAGGCTGCCTGTTCTAAATTCTATGGCAGCTTCACCCAGCAGTGCAGACAATTTTTTGCTGAGTGTACTGCTGGGGTGAGCGGCCCAGGACTCAGAAACAGAGTAGATGGAGGTTCTTGGGCTGTAGGACCTTAGTGATGTAATCGGCCATGTGACCAGTGGGGGAGGAGCCTGAGGAGCAGAGATCTGTGTTTTTGTAACGAAGCCATTGTCTCATCTTATCTTGCTGAAGCAGTGATGTCACCGCTGAAGGTGTGAATTGGTGATGTCATTGGTACCACCCACTTTTTTGCAGCATGCCTACTTACAGGTTGCTCAAAGACTCATTTGGCCAGCAGAGCTCCCCCTGGTGACCAAAGATGGTAAATATGGTAAAAATCTAATATTTATTTATAGTATTTCACACATTGGAATTTTTATTTATTTATTTATTATTTCTTACAAATATAAAATAGATTTTTTTAGCATAAATAAAATATAGAACAGGTTTTTGTGATAGATTCCCTTTAAATAATTGGGCCATATGCATTGGGGCTTGGGCCCCAGATCTTTTGAGATCCTAGCAATGACCCTGCCCTGAAGTATATCTTAGAAGTGGCCATAAGGTGGCCATAAACATAACATTAAAGTCGTCCAGAATGGCAGATTTAGGCCGACTGTTGTTTGAAAAACTAGCACGAACAAGCGTTTGCAATCACTGATGGTAGACTGCTGAAAATGATACCTTTCCCCTAACTCTTGGACGTCTTGCAGCTAATAATAAATAAAGACACATGACAACCATCTTTGTTGGGTGAGGGTCGGTCACAGCTTTATTGACTATTTTCTTAAACCATCCAATAACCAAAAACAATGCTCGGAGTGTCAGAAGCAGTATGCCCCACAGATTTTATCCATAGGCAAATCCGTCTTCATCTCTCTCAAGCTGTCTCAACACTCCGACCTCAGCTGTGACTTAGGAGAACTGGAGATGATCTGAAACAAACAGCCATAGGTGAAAATGCAGCAATACCAGGACGCAAGCAAGGGGAGGGTGGGTGGGAAGCTTTGCTGAGGTATTGGAGAAAAGAGGCTGTCTTCACGAACTCCACCTCTTTTATTCCCTTGGCCACTACCATCCTATTTGGCCAATCAGGATTAAGGGAAGGGAAGATGGGATCACTAGGGACACCTTCTTTATTCACTTCGGCGGCATCTAGACTCTTGTCTGCCGAAAATGTAGTCCGCCATGCTGGAAAACTTTGGCTGTTCATCGGCCAAAACTACATGCTGATGGCATGATCGGCTGAATTCAGCTAATCACTTGCCATTGTGCTCAAGTGCCAGAGAGGCTGATCATTATCTCAAATGTATGGCCAGCTTTAGGATGTTCTCAAATGAAGTTGAGCTACGGTATGCTTAACACACAGGACCCTGAAGCAAAAGATCTGGAACCAGAGGTAAGTTCCAATAATTTCCTGCTGACAGTTTGAGAATTAGAGGAAACCAGACACTTTTTGGCCAAAAGGAGGCAATCATGATCACTTGAAATTTTTCCTCCACGACTTTCATGAGAGTTCTTGGAATTAGGGAGAAGGGAGGGAAGGCCTAATGAAGACATCTCAGCCATTTCAGAGACAGAGTATCTACTTAAAGAGGCTGATTCTGGATGGACAGAGAGTAGAAATTCAGAACTCGCCTGTTTTACCTTGTGGCGAATAAAGTCGAGGTGCCCCATTTCAAAGATATCTGATGGAATATGCGGGGGTCAGTTGTCATTCTCCATTCTTTTGAAGGGAGTCTTTCACCTGTTTTTCACCAATATAACTAAGAGCATTCCCCCAAAGAAGATTGCAGACACATCCCAGACATACCTGTGTGCACTGTGTGTCTGTATTACATGTCACATCCCAGACATACCTGTGTGCACTGTGGTCTGTATTACATGTCACATCCCAGACATACCTGTGTGCACTGTGTGTGTATTACATGTCACATCCCAGACATACCTGTGTGCACTGTGTGTCTGTATTACATGGTCATATCCCAGACATACCTGTGGTGCACTGTGTGTGTGTATTACATGTCACATCCCAGACATACCTATGTGCACTGTGTGTGTGTATTACATGTCACATCCCAGACATACCTGTGGTGCACTGTGTGTGTGTATTACATGTCACATCCCAGACATACCTGTGTGCACTGTGTGTCTGTATTACATGTCATATCCCAGACATACCTGTGTGCACTGTGTGTGTGTATTACATGTCACATCCCAGACATACCTGTGTGCACTGTGTGTCTGTATTACATGTCACATCCAGACATACCTGTGTGTACTGTGTGTCTGTATTACATGTCACATCCCAGACATACCTGTGTGCTCTGTGTCTGTATTACATGACATATCCCAGACATACCTGTGTGCACTGTGTGTCTGTATTACATGTCATATCCCAGACATACCTGTGTGCACTGTGTGTCTGTATTACATGTCATATCCCAGACATACCTGTGTGCACTGTGTGTGTGTATTACATGTCACATCCCAGACATACCTGTGTGCACTGTGTGTCTGTATTACATGTCCAAAAAAAGGACTTTTATTCTGCAGGAAAACAACTCCCAAGTGCCCAGCTCTGCTGATGCAAGTGCCCAAAGTAAACCAGACTGAAGAGGAGAGGGCTGCTTTAGCTGCTCATATCTTGGGATTGGTAGCAGATAGAAATGTTTCTGACATTCTTTGAAGGCTGACATTCCAAGCTTTCATATGATACCAAAATCATAGCATTATATCCAGATATCAGAAATCGAGTTGGGAGAGAAAGCCGTTTTCACTTTCACTTTCAGCTGGGCACTTGGGAGCTGTTTTCCTGCAGAATAAAAGTGCTTTTCCTGTCTGCCCCAGAGTCTGATTTTAATTAGTGTAAGTATAAAGCTGTGCTTGCATGTTGGTATCTGCATTCAATGAAAGCCATTTTGGCATTGAAATGAAAGCACATGGAGCCTTCACTCCCTGAACTTTATGGTGATACATAACAGGTAGTATTTAGTGTTAGGTCCCGTCTTACAGAGATCGCCTTGACGTTTGGCAGACGGGCTCAGATGATTTTGTACAAAATGTATTTGCCAAGAATCTCAATTTCATAAAAAAAAAATTTTTATAACATTTTTTTTTCAAATTTTGACATTTTTTCAAATAAGCGTAGCATTACCACCAGAATACCTTCTACTACTATGGCATTGTTGTACTTGATTTGCTTTACAGGGTGCTGTTGCATTGTATCTTTTTACTTTGTGTATTTAGCCATAGCAACGTGCATCTGCTCATTTATTTGGTGGTGCTGACTGACCCCCTTTTTCTTTGCAATTTACATTGGAGGTGTGGCTACTCCATTTCAGTCGTGCACTCCTGACCAGCCTGTCTGCCCCAGAGTCTGATTTTAATTAGTGTAAGTATAAAGCTGCGCTTTCATGTTGGTATCTGCATTCAATGGAAGCCATTTTGGCATTTGAAATGAAAGCACATGGAGCCTTCACTCCCTGAACTTTATGGTGATACATAACAGGTAGTATTTAGTGTTAGGTCCCGTCTTACAGAGATCGCCTTGACGTTTGGCAGACGGGCTCAGATAATTTTGTACAAAATGTATTTGCCAAGAATCTCAATTTCATTAAAAAAAAATTTTATAAACATTTTTTTTCAATTTTTTTTTGACATTTTTTCAAATAAGCGTAGCATTAACACCAGAATACCTTCTACTACTATGGCATTGTTGTACTTGATTTGCTTTGCAGGGTGCTGTTGCATTGTATCTTTTTTCTTTGTGTATTTAGCCATAGCAACGTGCATCTGCTCATTTATTTTGTGGTGCTGACTGACCCCCTTTTTCTTTGCAATGTAATATATATATGTCAGGATGTCTGGGATCTGTTTGCAATCTTCTGCGGGCACTGCTGTTAGTTATATAGGTGAAAATGATGTGACAGACTCCCTTTAAGCTCCCTTTTGTAAGCGAGGTCTTCTTGCCCCTCAGATACACTGCAGAGATGGAAGCCAGACTCTTCTCTCCCCATATGAAAATCTTTTCCGCTATTCAATCTAATTTCTTGCTTTGTTTAGGTAGGCTACAGCAATCACATTGTCTGAGAAGATCTTCACAGGTCAGGCTCTTATTGTGGTCTGAAGGGTGGTTAGAGCCTTAAGTACTGCATATAATTCCCTCCAATTGGTGGTAAGGTTTAGGTCCTGATCCCATACTCCCTGAACTACAGACTATGCAGTGTGTGCTCTCTGCTTTCAGCTGCTGGCATCTGTGGTAATTACTACTTTATCTATTGGGTAGCCAATGAACCCCTGTTGAAGATTCTTTTCCATTCACCTCCTTTACTAGCATATATTTAGAAGCTGCAGGGGATCCGCCGAAGTTATGTAGAGGCCAGGTTCCTACATAATCGTTTTACCTGAAAATAGTTGCTATGACTGCAAACAAAAAAGGTTTAGATGATTTCTTAAAATAAAATACATACTTATGTATCCTTCCTCTGGATCAATAATAGGGTGAAACAAAGTTCTAAGATTTTAAGATTTTCACCCTTCACCATTTCTTCATCCACATGCTCTCTCCTGCTGTAGCTGAGCTTGAGGACATTTTTTTTTTAACTATAACTGTAAAAAATAAAATTGTGTGTGGAGTTGTAAAAATAGGGGACGGAATAAAGATTTATGCAATAAATGCAAGAAAAAAAGCAATTGTGAAACCACTGGTGTGAGTATATGCTGTAGATGTAAATTCTATTTCTTTTGTGACTGACTTAAGTTTCAGTCACACAACTTCATTTTAGGTGGAGACCTGATGGCTGCGGTGCAGTTTTTAAGCCTAATATACAGTGCATTTTGTATCTTTGGAGTCGTCTCCGTGTACCCAGGGAGGCATAACGTATTTTGCTCAGGCAGGTAAGGTTCCTTACCATGGAAAGGCAATCTTGGGAGATAATTCAGCGTAACAAAATGACAAGCACTGTAAACACGTCTCATCAATTAGTCAGGAGCTTTTTGTCCTGTAAACGACCACAGGCATCTCATGTTTCCTCACTAATTAACCAAGTCAGTATGAGGACCGCATAACCCTTGTATAACCAATCCCTACAGGTCAAGTTGAACAAGACGACTAATCTCTTCTCCAGGGACTATGTAACGCTTGTGGAAAACAAATATAGATACCTATTTTATCTTTAGAATTCAAATTTTACATAGAGCATTAAAAAAAAAAAGAAAACACAAATATAGCGAGAAAAAAAATAATATAGAGACAATTACAACCATGCCTGACAAACCAATGACAGCAACAGGTCTGCCACCTTACTACCACTTGTATCAATCATCTCACTCTCAAAAAGCAAGCCTACTCTTTTAGGGGGCATTCACACAGCCACACGTATTTTTCGGATCTGCAAAATACAGATGAAGTCTGTGTGAAATCTGTGCTACATCAGTTTTTTTTTTTTGCTGACCCATTGAATTCAAGAATAGGACATGTTGTATTTTTTGCAGAACGGACATACAGATGCAGAAAACACACGGAAAATATCCATGTTCTTTCCACATCTGAAGTCAACGAGTCCACAAAAAAAGGGACGCAACATGTACATCATCTGTATTTTGCAAATCCGCATTTTGCAGACCACAAAATATATACGGTGGCATGAGTGTACCCAAAGGGGTAGGGTACCCCTGTATTCGGAGCATAACACAGCATAGTTCTTCTGCACGCATCATCCCTTACTGCCTTGTGTATGTTCCTCCATGTGTAATACCCTGCAGTGATATTACCATTTCTGCACTCCGCCACTGTCTATAATGGTCTAACATTAATGCCATCTGTGTATTTATTTCCAGGTCCTTTAACACTGTGCATTTCTATTATTGTTATGAAACTGTTTTGTTCATGTAATATGCCTGGTTCACCAGCAGGTGGCAGTGTATATGGCAGAGCTATCTTTAGACAGAATGGAACTCACCATTCCATTCCCCCCCCCCCCCCCACACCTCTGGGCAGAAATAGACCAGTTCCTACCAGAAGGGAGGGGTGGCAGTAGTTAGTTTCCGTTTAGACTCCATAGTGGAGCTGAGAACACATGAAAGTAGCAGCAGCCAGAAGAAATTGTTCTTCAGCTGGAGCCGGAGCCACCAAAGGGAAGTAGCTTGTAGAGCACCAAGACTCCATGCTTATTTAATTTACTGAGTGTCAGGAGGGGGGATAACAGTTGAAGGCACCCACCCAGCGCGTTGCACATGCAGGGGTGGACTAGCACCACACAACCAAGCAACTGCTTGGAGCCCCGGAGATGAGGGGACCAGCAGGTGGTCACAAGCAGGTGGTTTAAAAAAAAACAGAAAAAAAAAACTATAGAGCCAGACATAAGCCCTGCATTGCTGGTTCAGTTGCACAGGGGACCAAGGGGCTCATCCTAGATGTAGAGCAGTAGCAGAAGTGCCCAAGCTGCACTGCTAAGCTGAGAGTGAGCCATAGCGGGCTGACAGGGATGGAACTTAGGGGTGCTATGACTTTGCTTGGGGCCCCAGAAATGCCAAATCCACCCTTGCCTCATACCCAGATCTAGTTTGCAGCGTTTCCAAGTTGTTCACCTTCATAAAGCCTCATGGCCATAATACACTACCTATAGACTTGTATGGTGCAGGTGGATGGTGGCAATTACAGGAATGAGAATAACTTATTTCTCCTATTGAAGTCAATGGGAGCACTGCTAGTAACCAGCTCCAGAGCCATTTGAGAACAGCTGATTAGCAGGGTGTAGGACCTACCCAATTAGATATTGATGACCAACCTGACAACCCCTTTAAGTTGGTAGTTTGATAAACCAGGTGCTATTGTCGATGGGGATTTCCGGAACACACTCCAGTTGGTACTTGCACAGGTGCTGTGCTCACATTGACTCATCTGTCCAGAGACCTCCCAGTTTGAGGCTGACTCATTGTCCATAGCACTACTCTAAACTGCAGATGTCTCTTCCTTACCCAGCAAACGCTCTTCTTGTGGCACACGTCTACTGCTTTGGCCTAAGAGTGGCAGAGGATGCTTGGGGCTGCTTCACACAACCACAAACTCTGGATCTCTGCCCTTCCACACTGTACATAGGTGTCTCTCTCAGGGACACACTAATTACATGTGCCCAAACAGGAACAGGTCTCTTCTCTTGTTGTGACTAAAGGACCTTCCTGGCCTAGTCACATGACTGCAGGCCCTTCAAGAGTTTCCGCTTGCATCTATAGGTTACACCCCTCCTGTACCTCTAATTTCATATTGAGGTTTTTGCTGCTATTAGATACTATTTTGTAAAGGGGAGAACAGCGACAAATATAGGGCTTCACAGGGCACCAAAATGGCAGTATGTGGGGTGTGTTTTTTCAGTGGCCCCATTTTAGGACACATGAATCAACAACATGAATAAAACATTTGAGGAATGGATGGAGATGAGAGAAAAAAAAAAAAAAAACCACACACGTGTCTACTAGTTTCGGGTTTTTTTTATTCCTAGGCCCCTTGCAGACGAGCGTGACACCCGCAACCTCTCTAGTAACTAACCTGTAATATTACACTCCAGAAATACATCCAGGCCCCTCCTTTAGTGAACTCACCATCACCTCAGGCAGAGAGTTCCATAGTCTCACTGCTCTTACCGTAAAGAACTTTTACTATAAAAATGTCCTCCATATGCTGGGCCCCTCACAGTAAATCTACTTACCACGCTGCTTCTCCATGTGAGCAAATGAAAACATCTGGTGCCAGGTGAAAGCAGCCAATAGCAGGTGGGGACGAGCCTCCCTAGCGTCACCTGTGAGGCTCATCCCTTGCCCACCATTGGCTGCAACCAACCCCCCCCAACAATACCAGATGTTTTCATCCACGCACAGGGAGAAGCAGCAGTGACCAGGAACGGAGTAAGTATATTCACTGTGATGAGCCCAGCGTATGAAGGACATTTTTATAGTCTTGGATAACCTCTTTAAATCTCACAGCACTTCCTGAATGTAGTCTGACCTCTAGTGGTTCTTTCAGTACAACAGGTTCATATTCAGCAAGACTGGTATAATTATGCACATGTGACACAAGTGAGCTGGAAAATAGGTACACCCTTCAAAAACAGACGCACCTATATAAATAAGTCAGGGAAATAGATGCAAGTTAGAAAACTTCTGAATTGCTCAAAAAAAAAAAATATATCATACAAACATCTAAAACACCATTTTTACTCCTAAAAACAGGCACATATACAGTAAATGTGCCCATTGACATCACACTTCAGGTTCAAGTGATCCTTCAGCCTATACCTGATGGACATGTTCTGTGGTATGAGGTGCCCTGCAGTTCTAAAAGAGAAGTTACCATGAGATTGTTAAAATGCTGTTTGTAGTTAATGTGAGGTAGAAAAGAGTGGTACGTATGGAGGTGGAAAAAAAAAATAAAAAAATACAAACTGTCAAAAAAAAAAAACCTTTATTTGTTCTTAAAGAACATTATCTACACCACATTTCTGCTGTGGGTAAAACACATCTTCACCAATCCTGCAAAATTAAACAAAAACAACATGTTAAACAATTGAATTTTTACCTTTGACAGAGCTGTATTACACCTGCCAATTTTTTGGCAGATGATCACCAACAATGAACACTTGTTAGCGATCTTGCAGTGCAATACAGCCGCTGATTGCCCAATCAGGCAATTGTGATTTTAAAGCACTCAAAAAAAAAATAAAAAAATGATTTGCCAGTGGCAGATTGTGCCATCTAATTACGATCTGCTGCTGGCAAACCACTGTACAGCATGGAGACAAGTGATGACATAGCGATCATTCCCCATGCTATGGAGGAGATCACTGCATGTAATAGCAACGATCTCCTCCACTAGTGAGCAGGCAGTTACCGGGAAGGAACGCTTCCCTCCTGACAATCACTTGCTCAGTCGGCCTGTGTAATACAGGCTTTAGGACCTCTTTACACATGTCAGATTTGAATGTTTGGTGCAGATGTCACACCAGAATGTTCATCAAATCCAATGACAATCTACATCCTATGCATGTGAATGGGGTTTCAGCAAATTCCCTTCATCTGCTACAGAATACAGTTTGCTGTGGATGCAAAAAAGCAGCATGGTGTGTGTTTTTTTTTTTTTTCATGCGGGAATAAACAAGAATTAGCCGTAATGAATGACAATTAGGATAATCCTCCTGAAGATTCAAAGCATCAAACAGCAAATCCATGGCAGAAGTCTAAGTGTAAATCAGGGGCAGATTGGGAACTTAAAGGGGAATGTGTCATCAGAAAACAACCTGCTGTTAAAAATCACTTTATGTTTAATGTATTTTTAAATAATTGTTGAGGTTTTTAATTTTCCATGTCACTTTTTAGATTTAAGCTAAAACAAAAAATCCTGCAGTTTTTGCACTGGCCTCTATATCTAATTGGTGCCACTTAACTGCAGTAAAGTGATCTGTAATTATCTGCTTATCTGTCATTCTAATCCTGCCTGTAATGATATCACCTTTGTGTATAGATAACACAGGATCCACCATGTCAATTTTTTTTTAATGCTTTGTAAATGCTGTTAAGCGCTTGGGCAAAATGGCAACCCCCATAATAATGTTCAGGAAATACAAATATATACAATCTAGAAAAAAAAAAAAAAAAAAAAAAGTGGTTTGAGGACGATGATAGTTGCTGAAGCTGATGACCAGGTGCATTAGTGCTTATTGCTTCTAGCATTATTTAATGCGGAAAGCATCAGATCATTATGTTCCTGGCCAGTGGCCATGAGTGGGGCTCAGGTGGCCCCCTGGGTATCAGCCCACTGGGAAATTTCCCTGTAGGGTCTATGGCCAGTTCACCCCTGGTGTGAATATTCCCCTATATAGACCTTACAACTTTCTACAATGGGTTTAGGGGGTAAAAAAAAAATTTTTTTTATCTGGTCCCCCTAGAAATTGCAATACCACTCAGACCATGAACGAGAGCGATGCAACACATGTTTGCACTCTAAGGCCTCATTCACACAACCATACAAATTGCGGATCTGCAAAACACAGAAGCGGTCCTTGTTGCATCTGCATTTTTTGTGGACCCATTGACTTCAATATGTCCATCTTTTGTGGCCAAATATAGGACACGTTCTATCCTTTTGCTGAATGAACATAGAGATGTGGAAAGCACACGGATTTTCTGTGTGGTTTCTACATCCATATGTCTGTTCCACAAAGATACCATCAAAAAGGACCATGGACCCATTGAAGTAAATAGGTTCACAAAAATGCAGAAGCAACACAGACTGTTTCCATATTTTGCAGATGTGCCATTTGCAGACCACAAAATACATCCGATCATGTGCACGAGGCCTTAGGGTGAGTTCACACATAGGTTTTTGTCAAAGTTTTTCCTGACATTTTGGGCTAACCCACTTCATAGTTTGGCTCAAAAAACTGCCACAAACCTACATGTCAACTGACCCCAAGCAAAGCGAGAGAAGCATCTGCACAAGGACATTCACACTCACCACCTGTCACTGATGCTCTGGTTCACCTGCTGAGCTCCATTGTGTCCACTTCAGTCCCCACTGGACTGGAAGTGACATGCTGTCTACACCGAGCACCACTGCTGGCAATCATTGGCCACAGTGATTGTAGTAGTCAGACGCCATGCCTGCATTTGTCACTGCTGAGACTATTGCTTGGCTTGTAGTGGTGACATGCATGAAGACTGCATGTTTCACTTCCAGTCCATGTAATGGGGGTGGAGGAGAAGGAAGCTTGGTACTGGAACCAGAGTGCCAGTGACGGGGAAGTCTTGTAACCCTTGCACCCTATCTGAACATATGAAAAGGGGACCTGATCCTGAAAACCCTGGAATATACTTCAACAACCATCTTGACCTCTTCTGCCATTTATTGATCTTGACTGCGTCCAGCTTACCTGGTTGCCTTCCAGTTGTCTTCTACCGTGGCCTCTGATCGCAGCAACCACATCGTTTGCAATACTGGGCAATTTGACATCTTGAAACACTGACCAACCCAAGCAGTGACTGAACCTGCAGCAGTAAAATTAAGAAGCATAAAGTTAGATGATACATACAGTAGAAGAGTCTGAAGGCCGATTTCACATGGGAGCCGAAAGCCAATTTGTGCAAGTAAAACCCACAGGAGATTACAATACCATACAAAGTCAACATGCTCCTGACGTGGCAGAATTTTCCACCTGGAAATTGACTTGATTTTAAAATCCTTCTTGAATCAATTTCTGATGCAGCAAAACCTCAAGCTACACATGCTGATTTTGCAGCACCATTCAAGTCATGGGTTATGGAATGAATCTCCAGAGAGATGCACTATTACAACCACCAGCAACACCAATAGACAACAGGGAGATCCATCTACAGAGAGGTCCCCTTTCCAAAACTGTAGAGGAAGCCACTGAGGTGCCATCATTACAGCAGACTAGGACCCATGCAGTCACATTTCCAAACAAATCAGACAAATATCTTACCTCCTTTCCAGCTTATGGACATGGTGAAGGTTGGTTCATCTCCTTGTCCTAGGAGCCCCAACAGTTTACCAGTCATGTGGTCACCTGCTGAATGGGGGCCGAGCGCTACAGAAGAATGAAGGGATCCTTTAAGCAGAGATCCTTCAGTGGAGATCTTTAGAACCGATCCCAGGGTATTTACCCAGACTCCGGTCAAATTACATGGAGCTCCCTGCTGGCATAGGAAATCTGAGGGTTACTACATCAGGTTCTCCCACCCATAAAATACAACCTTTAACAGGGCATATGGACAGCCCAGTCATGTAGTATTCAAGCCTGCCCCTTGTGGATGGGACCCTAATTACATCTCAGCATTCATTCTAAAGTCCAAGATAACATAAAACATGACTGAAAACTATCAGCCTGCATCTGGAAAATCATGGGTCCATGAGAAGTTATCTTCTAGGAAGCCATTATATAACCAGTTCATGTCAGAACACTATAGACTGGGCATGGATTTACTGCAAGTTTTGTTACGGTTGTACAAGACATCATTGAGGCACGGTATGGAAATTTATGGCCTATGACACAGTGGATAAGCATAGGTGGTCACGAAATGACAACATTGAGTTTATCCAGTGCCAGCAACTCAAGCCACAGACCGGAAGAGACCTGCGACCTGCATCATAGAGGGCTGCAAGGAGTCGGGCGAATAGTGTGTTTTTTTAATCAGTCTAGGAGGAAGGTAGTACTGAGGCACTATGTGGGGGCATTACAACTACAGGGTTTTTCTGTACATACTGGGGGCACTATACCTACTGCAGGCACCTCTGGGGGCATTATACCTAGTAGGAGCTATTACAAGGGGCATTAAGCCTATTGGAAGCACTACAGGGGGTCATTAAACCTACTGGGCACTATAGGGAGAATATTATATCTGGTGGTACCTGAAGGGGGTGTTATAACTACAAGGAGCACTTCAGATTGGCACTTATGCCACATCAAAAATTGGGCGCATCCATGGCAGACGTGCGACTGGGAGAAAAATCACTCCATGAGTGAAGATTTTTTTTTTTAGTGGTTTTTCACCAACAATTCCAGGCATACATTTTAGTCAATTTTCCTGGATCCATGTCCTAGCCCTGGCTGCTCCCAAGTGTCAAATGGGACTCAAAAGCACCCATGTGGCAAAACACCTTCACATAGGTCTAAGGAAAAAACAAAAAGTTGCAATTTTTTTTCTACACCTAAAACAGGGTGCTTTGTGCTATTTGGAACCATTTCTAGTGGGCTATATGGCTTCTACAATCTGTTCTGTAGCTCTCAAGGCAAGAGGTTGGGGACCATTGATCTAGAGAAATAAATGTAGGTGGGCATTACAAAGTAATAAAGTTGCATGAGGTTTGTACTTAAAGGGGTTCTCTGGGAATTAAATATACATACTTAATCCAATACATTGCATCTGTATGCCATCTATATTTCATGCAAGACCCATTCATTTCTATAGAGCTAGAGCAGTGTGAAAAATGCACACTATAGAACATGCTGCAATTTTTCCTGAACACAGACACATACCTCCCAACTTTGTAAAGAGACAAAGAGGGACATATTGTGCAGCACACATTTTTTCAGTACTAGGCCACACCCCTAACTCCACCCACTATAAGCTAATCACCCAGTCCCCTTACTGTACAGGGGATAACCACAGCAATGTCACTGTACAGGGGATAACAACCACAGCAATGTCACAGACTGAAATGAATGGATCAGGATTCAGTCCAGATGCTATGCATTCACTTCACTTCTTGCATCCAGACAAACACTCATGTGAATGAGGCCTTAATTCACGCTGCTTTATAGTGCAGGGAATGAAGTCCACATGTAACAGGCACATTTTGCAAGGAATCTGTTGCTTGAAATTCATAGCAGAAACTCCAGGTGTGCCCCAGGTCCTCACAGTTTTCATAAAGGGTAAAAAAAACAAAAAAAAAAAAAAAAAAAAAAAAAAAAAAAAAAAAAAAAAACACACACACACACACACACCAACTTACACTTATTTCAAAAGGCAAATCAACCAAATTTTCAAAAAGCAAATCCTCAAGAGGAACCCTGTGGGAAGTTGATCCACAGCACATAAAGTGCTTAAACAGCACCCTCTCAGTGTGGAGAGGAATAAGATTTCTTCTCTGCAGTAAAAATATCATAGGTTTTAACACTGATTAAGTGGAAACTTACCACATTGCTGCAGTAACTGGTGACCACTAACATCACCAGCACCATGATCTGTACACACACCATACTGCTACTCTGGATCCAAACCCACAGCATGTGCTGGAGCCAGGGAGCCTCATATAAAGACTGAAGCTAATTGATTAATTAATGCATTTGTCTTGAAGATCATTTGCTGCTTTTTATAATTACCGGATGAAAAAGCCATTGGTCCCCATGTAGACTACTTTTACACGGTCAGTTTTTTGCGTCATTTAGGCCTCTTTCACACAAACAATACGGATTGGCTCAGGATTAGAGATGAGCGAATACTAAAATATTCGTGTGCTCGGTACTCGGAACGAATTTTTCCGAATATTCGTATATTCGTACGTAAAAACGAATCCTATTGAAGTCAATGGGAGATACGAATATTTTTGCAGGCGACCAAAGTTCGTTGTAGGCAAGGTTGCCTAAACACCTGAAAACCTCTGAAAGTGATGAAAACACAACGGAAATGGATAGGGAACACCAGGGGCAGCATGCATGGAGCAGGCAGAGACAGTGTAAGGAGCGACATGACCTTGTCCGATAAAGCGTACGCTATTGCTACTGTACGCTACTATACGCTTTACTCTGTACGCTGTTGCGTACGAATTCCAGTCTCGCGAATACACGCACAACGCTACGCCACGGCGCACAGTCCTCAGAGGAAGATGGCAGGCAATCGCAGGCGTTCCTCTGCTTTCAGCTCTGAGGAGCTGAAATATATGGTAAATAAGATGGACAGGCTGAAGTATGATGGCACCCACCAACACCCGCATCAGCAAAAAAAGAACATTGTGGAGCAGGTGATTCGAGGTCTGCGCCATCATTTTCAAATTGTACGGACCCCAGGCCAGGTCCAACGTAAATGGTCGGATTTGAAGTTAAAGTGCCCAGAGCGGCTGAGTCATATCCGGGAGGAGATACGAGAGGGTGAGTAATAAAATATTTGAAAAGTAAAAACATGTTAAAAAATTAGTTTAGGCCCCATTCACACGACCGTATGAATGGGGCCGTATGTATCCGCAAATTTGCGGATACATACCGCCCCATTCATTTCAATGGGGCCGGGAGCCGCGGCACGGAGCTAGCTCCATGCCGTGGCTCCTTTGCAGCATGCTCTATAGTTGTCCATGTGCATGGACAACTATAAGCATTTTCAATGGGGCCGCCCGGCATGTGTTCCGAGCGCACGGAACACACGCCCGGCGGCCCCATTGAAAATGCTTATAGTTATCCATGCGCACGGACAACTATAGAGCATGCTGCAAAGGAGCCATGGCTCCCGGCCCCATAGAAGTCAATGGGGCTGTATCTATCCGCAATTTTGAGGATAGATACGGCCCCATTCACATACGGTAGTGTTAATGAAGCCTTACTGTATTGTATATATACCAGTGCCAATAATGAAAACTGTATAGAAGGACAACATGGGTGTGCGTAGTGCGCTGCAGCAATTTTCTTTCATGCTAGGCCACGCCTCTAACTCCACTCAAACAAGTGAAGGTATATTCTCAGATATGTGACCCTTCACAGTAATTTGCCTTAGGCTACTTTCACATATGTGGCGGTGATCCGGCAGGCTGTTCTGCAGTATCTGTCCTGCCAATTGCCAGTGTTGTGGTCGGATCAGTGCCATCCTCTGTTTTTGTTAAAGGGGCTGGCCGTTCTCCATTTGTATCAGGCAAATGCACTAGTGTGAAAGAAAGTCCCCTTAGATATATGCCCCTTCATAGTTAGCGCTGCGTCCTAAAAGATGTGCTCAATGCTGCAGCTAATGTGTCTGGAGTGGGCGATATAAAATATATTCCCACGATAACGATATTAAGAAATTTATCACAATAAATACCCATTTAGAAGAAATAAAAACACTTGGGCCACAAGGAGAAGACATAATACTGTATGGGGGCCACAAGGAGAAGACATTATACTGTATGGGGGCCACAAGGAGAAGACATTATACTGTATTGGGGCAGCCACAAGGAGACATTATACTGTATGGGGGCCACAAGGAGACATTATATTGGACATCGGGGAAGGTGAAGGGATTGCTCCCTGCTTACCGTCACCCGTCTCTGCTTCCTATGGATGCAAAGACAGCTGACCACGGGACATAGCCACCCGTTCCTGGACACAGCCGATAAAATCCTGACTGTCCCGCCAAATCCGGAATGGTTGGGACTGGAGCTATGGTATACTAGTGCATTGTATGTGCTGTATGCCTGTATTCATATTTGTTATGTTTGTACCTGCAGAATGTGACACACAATCTTTTAGTCATTCATTCAAGCCCCCACCCCTCCCAACAAATGCTCCCTCCATCAATTATGCACCCCAAATATTCTATGATGAACCCTTCACATGAAATGCCCACTCCACATCATATTGCCGTCCTCTTACCCATAATATCTTCATAGTAGTATAAAGTGTTAGTATTAAAACGGTCATCATCATAACAATTGTGTATGGATTTATCTTGCAGAGCAACGTCAACGACGTCACGAACGTCGCCGGCAGCGTCGTGCCCGGATGGCCCCTGAAGGACCTTCTATAATGTGTAAACATGTTTAATTTATTTTAATCCAGGCTATGTGGGAGTGCAGCAGCAGGGATATAAGAGCACTAGTGGTTAGGATTGGAATCCAGCCCCAAACTATTCACATGTATCAACATCAGAATAATACAACTGTTCATTTGAGTTGAATGTAATGCCATTATTTTAATTTGACAGCTGCTGCACCACAGAGGAGCTCCTCTGCCCCTCCACCCCACCCTGAGAGGAGCCCACCGGCCCCTATTACACCACCTGCCCAGCTACCTGAGGTAGAAGGTAGGTAAAATAAAAAATTTAATGGGTGGAACTTCTGTCTTCAAAATATAAACTAAATTTATGGTTTATCTTTTGTAGGCTCCAACCGTCAGGGAGGAAGCTGAGTTTTCCCCAGGACCCTGGGAGGAACACCCAGTATGGATATCCCGTAAGTACGAACCCTAATTAACTGAAGTGTAATATTTTCAAGCACTAGGATCATGCCACCCAACATGTTATTGATAACTAGACTGTGAACACATTATGTTCTCAAAGTGGTTAGTGAAGCAGACATATCACAAAAATTTTAAAATCAAGGTAGTGAAAGAAGTAGAAACTTGTGTTACCCAAAAAATATTTAACAAAAATGTGACATACATCACATAATATTATTATAGTACATTGCTACATTGCCAATCTCTTTTTAACAAAGCGAGAAACAGCCCTGCATCTCACATAGATCCAGAGATCTGCCCCAATTACTGTGCTACGTCAAGCTGGTTACTCAAGGATAGTGTGACTATTGTCTATTCTGCTGCATGTCAGGACTCGTGTCCATCTCTCCCTATCACAGCTCAGGACAGGAGGCAGTTTAAGATTGAGGATGCAGTGAAGATTTTAACTGAGCATGTGCGGCCTTCTCAGTGAGCATTTCTAAGACATAAGAAAAAAAAGGCTAAATAAAAATACATTTCACTGAATAACTGAGTCAGTTCGAGTAGATATACAAAATATTTAATGACATGTAACTGCTAAAGTATTCAAATCCAGGTGCTGCTTTGAAAGTTTAGAATATTTTTTGTGCAACAACCCCTTTAACTAGATAATACTAATTGTATTAATGTTTCCACCCCTACAGCTATCCCCACAGACTTCGAATTGGAGGCAGCCCTCAGAAGGGTCAATGAGCGGCTGTATGCTGCCTCCCGCATCCAACGCAGCCTTCAATTAGAGGTGTCGGCGATGCAAGCCATGTTGGCGAGGCGTCGTCAACCTCCTGTTTAATATTTATTTTATTTATTTATTTTTTAATAATTTGTAATTGTTAAAATATGTTTCTTTAAACCTGTGTTTTGTGTTTTTTTAAAACCTTTAACCCCTTCCTGACATACTTCGAAGAAATGTTATGAAACATATATTGACTTGTACGTAAAGCTCAAGTCCAGCCAAAAATTACAAGGAACTGGCACTCTGATACACCTTTTATTACACATAAAGGAGGGCATTAGACACAACCCGTGAAAAATTAAGATTGACAGCCTGCTGGTGAGCTGACCGTTGAAAACATTATGGTTGAAGGCCTGGGTGGTGAACAGACCCCTGAAAACATTATTTTTGAGAGACTGTTGGTGAACAGACCCCTGAAAACATTATGGTTGAAGGCCTGTTGGTGAACAGACTCCTGAAAACATTATTTTTGAGGGACTGGTGGTGAACAGACCCCTGAAAACATTATTTTTGAGGAACTGGTGGTGAACGGACCCCTGAAACATTATTTTTGAGGGACTGGTGGTGAACAGACCCCTGAAAACATTATGGTTGAAGGCCTGTTGGTGAACAGACTCCTGAAAACATTATTTTTGAGGGACTGGTGGTGAACAGACCCTGAAAACATTATTTTTGAGGAACTGGTGGTGAACGGACCCCTGAAAACATTATTTTTGAGAGACTGTTGGTGAACAGACCCCTGAAAACATTATTTTTGAGAGACTGGTGGTGAACAGACCTGTAAAAAATTATTTTGAGAGACTGGTGGTGAACAGACCACAGAAAACATTATGGTTGAAGGCCTGTTGGTTGAACAGGCCCCTGAAAACATTATTTTTGAGAGACTGGTGGTGAACAGACCCGTAAAAAAATTATTTTTGAGAGGACTGGTGGTGAACAGACCCCTTGAAAACATTATGGTTGAAGGCCTGTTGGTGAACAGACTCCTGAAAACATTATTTTTGAGGGACTGGTGGTGAACAGACCCCAGAAAACATTTATTTTTGAGGGACTGGTGGTGAACAGACCCCTGAAAACATTATTTTTGAGGAACTGGTGGTGGAACAGACCCCAGAAAACATTATTTTTGAGGGGCTGGTGGTGAACAGACCCCAGAAAACATTATTTTTGAGGAACTGGTGGTGAACAGACCCCAGAAAACATATTTTGAGGGGCTGGTGGTGAAACAGGCCCCTGAAAACATTATTTTTTGAGGAGACTGGTTGTGAACAGACCCGTAAAAAAATTATTTTTGAGAGACTGGTGGTGAACAGACCCTGAAAACATTATGGTTGAAGGCCTGGTGGTGAATTAGTGAACAGACCCCTGAAAACATTATGGTTGAAGGCCTGGTGGTGAACAGACCCCTGAAAACATTATGGTTGAAGGCCTGGTGGTGAACAGACTCCTGAAAACATTATTTTTGAGGGACTGGTGGTGAACAGACCCCTGAAAACATTATTTTTGAGGGGCTGGTGGTGAACAGACCCCTGAAAACATTATTTTTGAGGAACTGGTGGTGAACAGACCCCAGAAAAACATTATTTTTGAGGGGCTGGTGGTGAAACAGGCCCCTGAAAACATTATTTTGAGAGACTGGTGGTGAACAGACCCCGTAAAAAAATTATTTTTGAGAGACTGGTGGTGAACAGACCCCTGAAACATTATTTTTGAGGAACTGGTGGTGAACAGACCCAGAAAACATTATTTTTTGAGGGGCTGGTGGTGAACAGACCCCTGAAAACATTATTTTTGAGGAACTGGTGGTGAACAGACCCCAGAAAACATATTTTTGAGGGGCTGGTGGTGAACAGGCCCCTGAAAACATTATTTTTGAGAGACTGGTGGTGAACAGACCCGTTAAAAAAATTATTTTTTGAGAGACTGGTGGTGAACAGACCCCTGAAAACATTATGGTTGAAGGCCTGGTGGTGAACAGACCCCTGAAAACATTATGGTTGAAGGCCTGGTGGTGAACAAGACCCCTGAAAACATTATGGTTGAAGGCCTGGTGGTGAACAGGGACTCCTGAAAACATTATTTTTGAGGGACTGGTGGTGAACAGACCCCTGAAAACATTATTTTTGAGGGGCTGGTGGTGAACAGACCCCTGAAACATTATTTTTGAGGAACTGGTGGTGAACAGACCCCAGAAAACATTATTTTTGAGGGGCTGTGGTTGAACAGGCCCCTGAAAACATTATTTTTGAGAGACTGGTGGTGAACAGACCCGTAAAAAAATTATTTTTGAGAGACTGGTGGTGAACAGACCCCTGAAAACATTATTTTTGAGGAACTGGTGGTGAACAGACCCCAGAAAACATTATTTTTGAGGGGCTGGTGGTGAACAGACCCCTGAAAACATTATTTTTGAGGAACTGGTGGTGAACAGACCCCAGAAAACATTATTTTTGAGGGGCTGGTGGTGAACAGGCCCCTGAAAACATTATTTTTGAGAGACTGGTGGTGAACAGACCCATAAAAAAATTATTTTTGAGAGACTGGTGGTGAACAGACCCCTGAAAAACATTATGTTGAAGGCCTGGTGGTGAACAGACCCTGAAAACATTATGGTTGAAGGCCTGGTGGTGAACAGACCCCTGAAACATTATGGTTGAAGGGCCTGGTGGTGAACAGACCCCTGAAAACATTATGGTTGAAGGCCTGGTGGTGAACAGACTCCTGAAAACATTATTTTTGAGGGACTGGTGGTGAACAGACCCCTGAAAACATTATTTTTGAGGAACTGGTGGTGAACAGACCCCAGAAACATTATTTTTGAGGGACTGGTGGTGAACAGACCCCTGAAAACATTATTTTGAGGAACTGGTGGTGAACAGACCCCAGAAAACATTATTTTTGAGGGGCTGGGTGGTGAAACAGGCCCCTGAAAACATTATTTTTTGAGGAGACTGGTGGTGAACAGACCCGTAAAAAAATTATTTTTGAGAGACTGGTGGTGAACAGACCCCTGAAACATTATGGTTGAAGGCCTGGTGGTGAACAGACCCCTGAAAACATTATGGTTGAAGGCCTGGTGGTGAACAGACCCCTGAAACATTATGGTTGAAGCCTGGTGGTGAACAGACCCCTGAAAACATTATGGTTGAAGGCCTGGTGGTGAACAGACTCCTGAAAACATTATTTTTTGAGGGACTTGGTGGTGAACAGACCCTGAAAACATTATTTTTGAGGAACTGGTGGTGAACAGACCCAGAAAACATTATTTTTGAGGGACTGGTGGTGAACAGACCCCTGAAAACATTATTTTTGAGGAACTGGTGGTGAACAGGACCCCAGAAAACATTATTTTTGAGGGGCTGGTGCGTGAACAGGCCCCTGAAAACATTATTTTTGAGAGACTGGTGGTGAACAGACCCCAGAAAACATTATTTTTGAGGGCTGGTGGTGAACAGGCCCCTGAAAACATTATTTTTGAGAGACTGGTGGTGAACAGACCCGTAAAAAAATTATTTTTGAGAGACTGGTGGTGAACAGACCCCTGAAAACATTATGGTTGAAGGCCTGGTGGTGAACAGACCCCTGAAAACATTATGGTTGAAGGCCTGGTGGTGGAACAGACCCCTGAAAACATTATGGTTGAAGGGCCTGGTGGTGAACAGACCCCTGAAAAACATTATGGTTAAGGCCTGGTGGTGAACAGACTCCTGAAAACATTATTTTTGAGGGACTGGTGGTGAACAGACCCCTGAAAACATTATTTTTGAGGAACTGGTGGTGAACGGACCCAGAAAACATTATTTTTGAGGGACTGGTGGTGAACAGACCCCTGAAAAAATTATTTTTTAGTGTCTGTAGCTGACCCTCCTAAAACATTGATTGGAGAGAGGGCCTGTAGGTGTCCATCTGTAAACATAGTTTGAAATGAGAGCCAGTAGGCCCTCTGAAAAGTTGCCTGTTGGCTAAGCGTTTGTGTATGAATAGAAGGAGGATAGGATACATTAACAATTTTCATGTTGAGCTGCTTTGCCCCGGTGGAGATTTGAATTCCGGTGAAATCCAGGCTTTATTCATTTTAATAATCGTCAGCCTGTCAGCGCTGTCAGTTGACAGGCGTGTACGCTTATCAGTGATGATGCCACCAGCTGCACTGAAGACCCGCTCTGACAACACGCTAGCGGCAGGGCAGGCCAGCACCTCCAAGGCGTACAGCGCCAGTTCGGGCCACGTGTCCAGATTTGAAAACCAGTAGTTGTATGGAGCAGAGTGATCGCTACTGACGTTGGTATGGTCAGCTAGGTACTCCCCTCACCATCTTTCTGAACAGCTCCCCCCTACTCTGCCTAGACTGGGGACTGGTGACATAGTCTTGCTGGGGTGCCATAAAACTGGCAAAGGCCTTGGAGAGTGTTCCCCTGCCAGTGCTTGACAAGCTGCCTGCTCCCCTCCTCTCCCCAGCTAGTTGGCCCACAGAACTACGTCCTCTGCCGCTAGCGGTGTCAGATGGGAAGGATAGTTTCAGCTTGTGCACCAGGGCCTGTTGATATTGATTCACTCTCATACTCCTCTCCTCTACAGGAATGAGAGTTGAAAAGTTCTGCTTGTACCGGGGGTCCAGGAGGGTGAACACCCAGTAATCGGTGTTGTCCAAAATGCTTTCTAACGCGAGGGTCACGGGAAAGGCAGGCCTAACATGAAGTCAGCCATGTGTGCAAGAGTCCCAACACGCAGGAATTCCCTTTCTTCAATAGGCTGACTCTCCATTTCCTCCTCCTCCAACTCCTCCTCTCCAGCCCACACACGCTGAACAGATAAGAAGGAATGAGCATTGGTACCCTCTTCAGTCTCGCCAACAGTCTCCTCCTCTTCTTCCTCTTCCTCCTCATTCTTCCTCCTCCTCTTCCAATACGTGCTGAGAAAACAGACCGGAGGGTGGTCTGGCTATCCAGCAACGTATCTTCTTCCCCCATCTCCTGTGACAAGCGCAAAGCCTCTGACTTCATGCTGAGGAGTGAGTTTTTCAGCAGACATAGCAGAGGATGGTGACGCTGATAATGGCGGCATCACGCTGACCATCTGTGTTGACTCCTCAAAGTTGTTTAACACCTGACAGATATCAGACATCCACGTCCACTCCTCATTGTAGACTTGAGGAACCTGACTACCAGTTCTGGTGGAAGTTGACATCTGGCATTCTACAATGGCTCGGCGCTGCTGGTAAACTCTGGATAACATGTTTAATGTTGAATTCCATCTCGTGGGCACGTCGCACAACAGTCGGTGAGCGGGCAGTTGTAGGCGGCGCTGCGCTGCCCTGAGAGTGGCAGCATCTGTGGTCGACTTGCGGAAATGCGCACAGATGCGGCGCACCTTGGTGAGCAAATCAGACAGATTGGGGTATGTCTTGAGGAACCGCTGAACTATTAGATTGAACACGTGGGCCAGACATGGCACATGTGTCAGTCTGCCGAGTTGCAGAGCCGCCACCAGGTTACGCCCGTTGTCACA
>ONZH01006001.1:0-26577 GCA_900303285.1 Rhinella marina
ATTCCTGCAGTAAAATGGGACCAATGTAGATCCAGAACACTTCAGGCGTTCATTCTATCTCAGTGGGACAGGGAGATGCACACTCTGAACTACAGGTGTCTGATCCCTAAATCTGTAAAAAATTCCCTTCAGTGGTGGAAGAAGGAGCAAAATCTGTCACTGGGTATAGAATGGATAAGAGGACCCCATAGTGATAACTACGGATGCCAGTCCCAGAGGGTGGGGAGCACATTCAGTTTTGGGGTTTTCCCAAGGTCTCTGGTCAGAGGAACAGAGCCTGCAGTCACAGAATGCCAGGGAACTGAGTGCCATCCAATATATAACATGTATATATTTTATTGAACAGGGCGACTATGGTGACTGTTTCCGTTGGCGACTGCGTTTTTAATTTTTTTTTTACACTTTTTTTGTATTTTTATTATTTTTTTTACTTATATATTAATTTATTTTTTGACACATAAAATGTCCCCAAGAGGTCTTTAAAAGACTCTGGAGGATATTTACTTTTTTTTTTAACTTTTTTTTTTTTTCACTGTTTCCGCTGTAACTGGGGCATTCCCCTGTGGGGGCATTAGACACAGGCAGAGCTGATCAGGGTCTCCTTAGACCCTGCAGCACTGCTCTGGTCCCGAGACACCCGCCGGGACTAACACAGGAAGCGGCTCTGCCGCGTCCTTCCTCCTCCAGCATGGCCACAGGTACCGTTCTCCTCCTCCTCCGGTAATAAACCACTCCTGTCTTCTCCTCAGGGTCCCCGCTCTGTCTGTGAGCCGGGACCCAAACCTGCTCCTGCTAGATTGCGGGAGCAGGAGCTTTAATCCCAGCGCTGGGATTAAAGCGCTGCCTGCGCGTGTATATACGTGCTATCTGCACAGGGCATGTGCAGATAGGACGTATATACACAGATGGCTGACGTGAAGGGGTTAATATGGCAGACGTCAGGATATTATCAGACAGTGCCACAGCTGTAGTCTATGTCAACAGGCAAGGAGGGGGACAAAATCGTCCCAGTTACTGGACATAACCTTCAAGAACTTTCCTATGCTGGAAGGGAAGATTCTTTCTCTTTGTGTGGTACACCTGAAAGGAACGCAAAACGAACAGATTTTCTCAGCAGACACAAGTTCAGTCAGGGGGATTGGTGCCTAAACCAGGAGATTTTCCTGCAGATAGTGAACCTTGGGGGTTCCCCTGTATTAGGAAGTGTGAAACTTTAACATCACTCCTAAAGGTTCTTTAGGATTTCTTAGTATTTGTAATTCAATAATCACAAACAGACAGTATGTAAAATGAATGAATAACAATATTATTGAAAAATAATATTGAATAGAAAAGATATTATACCAGACAAAAATGGATCGTAATGTAGTAACACTAATTATAACAGATGACTATAACAGACACAATATAGAATTGCAGGCAAAATAAGCACTAACTGATGTTAGTTTAGCTAAATAGACTTAAAGAATGGAAACTGCTACTTAACGCACACTTATCGACATCCGTGTCCTTCATCTAAGTTTACCAAGAAAGAGCCCCGGGCCAGCTTTGGCTTTCTTGAATAGATGGCTGCAGAAAGGGTGGTTTGCAAGTTTCCAGGCAACACAGTGTGTGTGCTACGTGGATGAGGATCCAATGTCCCATATCCCTGCTCTCCCTTTTTATCCAGATTTTCCTGACTAGCTACATTAACCTTTGCCTTTTGGTTCCATACTAACTAATAGCACATATGTGCTCCAACTTTTCCCACATACATTTTCCCAATATTCCCATCTATTGGATCGACTACCATCTGCCTAATATGTCTTATGTCAGTGACCTCAATATATAGAAATGTATATTCTCACCCGCTTCCCTATCTTAATGACACATGGAAGGTAGCTTAAGGGACTTTCTCATGCATTGATTAGGGTTAATGTGGCCCATTCTCATGGAAAGCCGTCTGCTCAAGGTATACCCCCATTGAAAGCTATCTGCTATTCAATGTATAGTCTCTGTCTTTAAAACCTCCCCCCATCTGGCTAAGAGAGACAATAAAGAATGGGGGATGATCTATGCCTCTATAGCAATTCTGTTTGTAAAGGCATAGAATCTCCTTCTGAGAAACAATAGTGAAATGCACGGACACACATATGCTAGTGAAGCATTTATACCCACAAATACGAATACTGATATATATATATATATATATATATATATATATATAGCTTCTGATATTTAAGGATTCTATACTGACAGGGAGTGTTCCACAGGATTGGTGCATAGCAAATGTGGTGCCAATATTCAAAAAGGGTCCAAAAACAGAGCCCGGGAACTATAGGCCGGTAAGTTTAACATCTGTTGTGGGTAAACTGTTTGAGGGTTTTCTAAGAGATGCTATCTTGGAGTACCTCAATGAAAATAAGCAAAATAACTCCATATTAGCATGGCTCGATGAGGGATCGGTCATGTCAAACCAATTTAATCAGTTTCTATGAGAAGGTAGGTTCTAGACTGAACCGCGGCGAATCAATGGATGTTGTATATCTGGACTTCTCCAAAGCATTTGACACGGTACCACACATAAAAGGTTAGTATATAAAATGAGAATGCTTGGCCTGGGAGAAAATGTCTGTATGTGGTTAAGTAACTGGCTCAGTGATAGAAACAGAGGGTGGTTTTTAATGGTACATACTCAGATTGGGTCACTGTCACTAGTGGGGTACCACAGGGGTCAGTACTGGGCCCTATTCTCTTCAATATATTTATTAATGATCTTGTAGAAGGCTTTGCACAGTAAAATATCACTTTTTGCAGATGACACTAAACTGTGTAAAGTAATTAACACAGAAGAGGACAGTATACTGCTACAGATGGATCGACTGGAGGCTTGGGCAGAGAAGTGGCAGATGAGGTTTAACACTGACAAATGTAAAGGTTATGCATATGGGAAGGAATAATGCAAGTCACCAGTACATACTAAATGGTAAAATATTGGGTAACTGACATGGAAAAGGACCTAGGAATTTTAGTGAACAGCAAACTAAGCTGTAGAAACCAGTGTCAAGACAGCTGCTGCCAAGGCCAATAAGATAATGGGTTGCATCAAAAGAGGCATAGATGCCCGTGATAAGAACATAGTCCTGCCACTTTACAAATCACTTGTCACACTTGTCACTTGAGCACACATGGAATACTCTGTACAGTTCTGGGCTCCTGTGAACAAGGCAGACATAGCAGAGCTGGAGAGGGTTCAATGGAGGGCAACTAAAAGTAATAACTGGAATGGGTGGACTAGAGTACCCAGAAAGATTATCAAAATTAGGCTTATTCACTTTAGAAAAAAGACGACTGAGGGGAGATCTAATAACTATGTATAAAAATATCAGAGGTCAGTACAGAGATCTCTCCCATGATCTATTTATCTCCAGGACTGTGACGAGGGGACATCCTCTGCATCTGGAGGAAAGAAGGTTTGTACACAAACCTAGAAGAGGATTCTTTATGGTAAGAGCAGTGAGACTATGGAACTCTCTGCCTGAGGAGGTGGTGATGGTAAATTCACTAAAAGAGTTCAAGAGAGGCCTGGATGTATTTCTGGAGGGTAATAATATTATAGGTTATAGTTACTAGAGAGGGGTCGTTGATCCAGGAGTAATTCTGATTGCCTGATTGGAGTCAGGAAGGAATTTTTTTTCCCTAAAGTGGGGAAAAATTGGCTTCTACCTCACAGGGTTTTTTTTTGCCTTCCTCTGGATCAACTTATAGGAAACAGCCGAACTGGATAGACAGATGTCTTTTTTTCGTTTTTTTGCCTTATAAACTGTACTATATATATATATATATATATATATATATTTATACACACATATCTATAACTTGATATGGTTTACATCATTAGGCCCTAATCCTTCACACTGTACATAGCCATAAAATGCATATTCCTGTTACATTCCACCCTTGGATGTGTACAGGGTGGTATGCAAACCTACAACTTGTTGTTCAAGATGAGTTAGCCGTCTTCTCATTCGTTTGGCCCAACAACACAAAATAGACATATAAACATATAATCAAAATAACTGGAAGAATAATAATGGGATGAGTAATAATATGTAAAATATCTCCCCATGACCAAGACCAATTCCAAATTAATAATGAATCCCACCAATGGTGCGCAGGCAGTATCAGCTACATCAATGGCATTCAAGTACTTTTCCTCTGTCTACTTTCATTTGAATGGATAATGACTTGGCTTTCTGAGTTAGATATTTGATAGTATTACCCCAATGTCCTAGTTGTTCTATATGTTTTTAAACTTATCAAAATTTACAAATGATGAATAGTAGGTCTATTGTCAGGTGGACTGATACTTTTAATGTTGAGTAGTCCACTGAGTCAATTTGTACCTTATTCCTCTTGATTGATCAATAACTGAAAAAACACCTGGACCTTGATCTATGTGGTCATCACTCTATATGATTGAGCTGTTGGTAACTACACATGCCGCCCTGGTTCCATATTGGTAGACATCAGTGTTAATAAGTGGATATCTATGCCAAACACATTCTCCTGTAATATTGTGCAAACATGGTTGAGGTACTTGGCCGTGTAATGCACATACCATACCCTCCTGCCAAAGTTCACACCCTTCATCAGTGGTAGTCCAATTAGCTTCATCTATCCATTTTTGCTGATAATTCCAAAAACCACCATGTATCACCAAAATATTGTGGTAAGACATAATAATGACACCAGTAATGATCTATCGTTCTGGGCTGGGCAGTTTGTAACTTAGCTACACAGACTGCTTATTACATTGGAATGACTTAGGCTCTACCCAAGTGTGCTGTGGAATATTTAACTGTTCCTTCCACCATGTACTATCCTTCAACCCCCATTTTGCTTGCCATTGCAGATACTGTTGGTTTATTATTTGAATTTGCCTACACTGGATATGTGTCAATTCAATATTAGCATCTTGTAAGGTAGCATATAGTGTCCATACAGTTAAATTTACTCCCTCTAATGCCTTGTCTTGTAGCCCCAACTGTTTCAAATCTATTGCTGTTAACTAGTCAGCTAGAACTCGCAGGGCCTGGCCAGTGGCATGTCCAGTAGCAGCTAATTTAGTAGCCAGCACCTTAATGTCAGCTGAATTAATCCCCCCTGCCAGGGCACCTGTCCCTCCTAAAATGGTACTTCCTACGTCTCTAGCAAATCCTAAATGTGAGATAGGCCAAATATCCTCTGTATAACACTTATATACAGGAAGCCATGAAGCAACATTAAGAGCAGTTACATTTATATCCACTGTCAGAGCTGTTATCAATGCTCCACTCCTAACGTGCTTACAACCAACTTCTTGCTTAACAACCATGGGGGCATATGCAGTACCATTATCTTTGGTGGCATATATAAAGGTAGTAGTTATTGACTCAGTGCCTATACTATGAACTTTATACATCTGTAAAGGATCATTCTGAATTACCAGTTCTTGGCCAGGAAATAACATATACACATCATCAGTTACGTTACATCCTATACATTGTACAGTTTGGTTAAAATATTTCAACACAATCTTAATTTTTATAGGACTAAAATCTAAACTACGCAAAATATATGGTCTAACAGTATCCCCTTTGGCCCATGCAGTGGCATTATGAGATACAGTCATCAAATATACTTGTGGTGTCCTTATTACAAAAATGCTGGACTGTTTCCCGCTGAATCTTGTTCATATTTGGGATTCATGCCAAATATGCTTTACAAAGTTCTTGTTTTCCTAAGTGGGTACTGCACCATTTGTGCATGGAATCTGGGAACATGTTGTAGTCTAAATTCACTTGAATCTCTCGATCGATGTATTCTTGTATCCAAAAGGCACCCACATCGAGGATCCATAATGTCATGGTTAGGAAGGTATGTGAAGACAATCTATAAGATGGAACATAAATAGCAGTATCATTGCCTTGAATAAAAATCAAGTTAGTATATCCTGGTCCTGCAGCTATTACTTCTCCCTGCTGTGGTTTCTTCCCAGGAGTTTGGACCCAAACTGTTCTCCCTGTCTGATTTTCTACTTCCTCTATTCTAAATTTACATTCATAATTGAGCAATTTCACCACACACACTCCTTGTCCCTCACTTATTTGTACAGGATCACTGCCATTGTTCGTTACAGTCACCTGCCACCCTTGGTCAGTAGTGTGTAATGACATTGTCAAGTTATGGTCTTTGAATGTGGAACTTAACGTATCCCAGTCAATAGGTATGTCTCCCTGCACTCCAGTATGTATTTCCTTTTCCTCCCCTGGCCCAACCTCCACACTTGGCGAACTGAACAGCAAGAACCCTCCCCAGCCTGTCTTTCTGGTGCCACAGCATTGGGGGACACTAGTTTCACATGCAGGGACATGGGTTTTTGCTCTGCACCTGAATGTCTCAAAAAATGTGAGGGGTCGGTTATTGAGATTGAACAGTGCTTGGACAAGACTTTGGTCCATCCTTTCAAGGTATGTTGAACAGTTAGTTTGCGTATCTGTTCTTTTAAAAGTTGATTCATTTTTCGATAAGGCCTGCAGCTTGGGGATGATGGGGAATATGTAATGTCCACAAGACACCATTTTCACTTGCCCACTTTTGAACAACTTGACCTGTGAAATGTGAACCTTGATCACTCTGAATTTCATCTGGAAGACCATAAGCTTGGATGAGTGAGCTTAGGTTATTTAAAGTTGCATTATGATCTACTTTTGATGTAGGATAGGCTTGTAATAATCCAGAAAAAGTGTCAACTGCTGTCAAAGCGTATCGATAAGTCTTTCCTTTGGTAGCGGCCCAATGTAATCCACTTGCCAGACTTGATTAGATCTTGTTCCTCTCTTCAATTTACCAGTTGGTTTCTTCAACAATGGTCACTTCCTCACTTCTGCACAGGTTGCACACTCTTGGACTACAGCTTTTACATGCTCAACTTGAATTGGTAAACCTCGTTGTCATGCCCAGTGGTATGTTTTTTTCTTCTCCCAGATGCCCACTAGTTTCATGTGCCCATCTTGCTAAAGCGTACAAGGCAGGATCCACCATTCGGGCTTCTATCACATTCGTTTCATCATCTTGGTCAGATACTGTAACTGGGTATTATTAACGCTAGCTGATCTGCTTGGTTGTTAGCCCAACTGTCTAGGCTAGTCACCGGTGAATGTGCATCAACATGACCAATTGCAGTGTTGATTTTTGACCTTTTTTCCACAGCTTCTCCCATAGCTCTTCTCCTCCCCAAATAGGTTTTCCATGAATCTTCCACTTGTTGACTCTCCAACTTGACAACCATGTAGTAAGACCTTTGAAGACAGCCCAACTGTCAGTGTAGATTACTAAATTGTCTTCTTGGTTGTCTAAGATGACCATTGCCACTGCTTGTAGTTTGGCATATTGGCTAGATCCTCCTTGGCCCTGCAGGTGCATGATTGTTTCTGTTGTTGGTCTAAAGGCTGCTGCAATCCAGATTCTTTCATTTCCTTGGACTGTTGAAGAGCCATCTGTAAACCACATGTTAGCCTGCAGTTCCTTGGGAAGTTGATCAAATGATGGAGCTTCAGCAAATGGAGATGGCTGCAAGACTTCTGGCTGTATTGGCTCTGGTGGATCTTGAAAGGTCACTGCTCCTGCCATGCCTTCTTGTAATTTGGACAAGTCTTTGCTCTGTAGATTGGCACGTTCTTGTAGGTACCACTTCCACTTCATCAAGGTTTGATTCTGGGCAACTCCCGTCCGGGCTCCCAATCCATTCTCTAACCCATCCTGCTATGGGTAAACCAGATCTCAAAGTCACTGCCAAGCTTCCAGTTTGTCTCTCAGTCTCAATCAATGCCCAGTAGGCTGCAAGCAGTTGCTTTTCCAGTGGTGAATATTTAGTCTGGGATGCTGTTAGCTGCCTTGACCAGAATCCAATTGGTATTCTTCTTCCTCCAACTTTCTGCCATAGACTCCAAGTAGCAATATTGTTAGTCTCTGTGGCTTCTAGTTCAAAGGGTTTGTCTGGATGAACTGGCCCCAATCCCTGATGCTGCACGATGGCTTCTTTTGCAGCTTGGAAAGCAGCTTGCTGTTCATTTCCCCAATGAAAGGTAGACTTTTTCTTCACCACATCATGTATAGGCCTTAGGATTAGGCCTAGGTGAGGGATGAAAGCTCTCCAGAATCCCATAAGTCCCACAAAAGATTGAGCTTCTTTCTTGCTTGTAGGCACCTTGAAATTCTGTATGGTCTCAATGGCTTTCTGTGGCACTTTCTTCTCAGGGCCCACCCACATCATACCCAAGAATTTTACCTCCGTGGACCTTGTCTTTGTTCACTGCCCATCCTTGGCTTTGCATGTGGTCAATCAGCGTAGGTAGGGCCTTAGTCACTTGTTCTTTCGTTCCTATAATCATCATGTCATCCACATAATGAAAGAGAGCAACACCACACTCGTTTATACATGGTTTTAGCAGTTCTAAGTCTCTAGCCACGAGCCCATGGCATAATGTAGGACTGTGAATGTATCCTTGTGGCAAATACTGGAATGTGACATTCTGGAGCAATGGGAATACTGAAGAAAGCGTTAGCCAAGTCGATTACAGCATGCCATTCACCTGCCTGGCGCATTAGATTTTCAACAATGGTCACAATGTCGGGTACAGTAGCGGACAATGGTGGAGTCATTTTGTAGAAGGCTGTGATAGTCCACCACCATGTCTCCAGAGTCAGCCCATGCAAACTTAACAGCTTTACCCACCCACTCTATTAATGAATGAGCTCCTGATGTTCCAACAGTCTCCCTCAATACCTGCAGTGATGTAGGGTGTGTGGGTGTATGGTGTGTAGTAACTGAGGCCATATCTTCTAGTTTAGGTAACTATTCTTCTGTTTTCTGTCTATATTATTTGTTCAGCTCAATGTATTCAGTCGGTGTAAAGTCACATAAAGTCAAAGTAGTCACAGAGTTAAAGGTCAAAGGTCCCTTGCCTTCTGTTTGCACAACAGGCCTTGCGTTAATTGCACATTTGTCAGTCATAGGTTTAGTAAATCTAAATCATCATTGTCAATAGCTATCTACTTGTCAGTGTCAGTTATCCCACTCTTCCTCCGAGTCAGACATTTCTCCTTTTCACAGGATTCTATCCTTTCTCTCACACCAGCATGCACTTTAGCATCTGACATGAGTTTAAACTTCTTATAATGCTTTTTCCTTATTTCATTGACCTTACATACAGCTAAAGCACAACACTTTCTTTCATATTCATCTGCTTTAACTGTAACAGTTTCTAGCATCTCTCTAGTGATGACATTTGTTTCTTTTAATGCACTGATCTCCTCATGCAATTGTTTGCATTTGTTTTGCAAATGTGTCATTGAATCATCAAGGCTTCGGAGCGCAGTGAGAAAAAACCACCCCAACTCTCCCGCTGCCATCAGCCCCGACTTTCCTCGTGATCCCGGCCCTAAACCAACCATAGCTTTCTCAACAGCACCAGGAGTGACACCCTCCTCTAACTTGGGCCATGCTTTCGGCGCAGCCAACCGAATAAGCAACTCAGCCATGGGCGTCCATTGACCAGTTATAGACCACCCGGGGATGTGGCTATACCCCTTTTCAACCTTGGACTCTTTGCCTTTGCCAAACAATTTACTTCTGATTAAACTCATGGTAACAAATTCTATAACTTACAACAACAACAAACAAAACCATCCAGTGTAATATAATTCCACACTAATCCTAACATAATATCCTAGGACAATAATCTGCATTGATCAGGATATATCACACTAACTGCTTTCACAATTACAACAGCTATAGGTAAGATTATTGAATTACAAGATACAAAGGAATCCCATCCTTGTCGCCAATTGTATTAGGAAGTGTGAAACTTTAACATCACTCCTAAAGGTTCTTTAGGATTTCTTATTATTTGTAATTCAATAATCACAAACAGACAGTATGTAAAATAAAATAACATTAACCCCTTCCCGACCAGCGCCGTACATGTACGGCGCTGCGGGAAGTGACTTCCCGACCAGCGCCGTAGTGCTACGGCGCGCTGATCGGGCGGGTGCAGGAGCTGCGCCCGCCCGATTAGCGGCGGGGGTCCGGCTGTGCCCAGTAGCCGGACCCCTGATGTATGCACCAGCATCGGTGAAAACACCGATGCCGGTGCATTAACCCTTCATGTGCCGCGGTCAGCGCTGACCGCGGCACATGCGGTGGGAAGGGGTTGCCATCGGGTCCCCGCGCTGCTGTGACGGGGACCCGATGGCTGAGATAGCAGCCGGATGCCTTCCTTAGGCATCCGGCTGCTATCTACGGAAGCCTGTGAGATCCAGGCCCCTGGATCTCACAGGCAGTGTGCTGGAAGTGTATTACATTGAGTAATACACTTCCAGCCAATGCATTACAATACAGAAGTATTGTAATGCATTGTAAGGGGATCAGACCCCCAAAAGTGAAAAAAAAAGTGTAAAATAAGAAAGTTAAAAAAAGTGAAAAAAATAAAGTTTTACAAAAAAAAAAGTTTCAAGTTCCCCCCCCCCAAAAAAAACGTCATTTTTACAAAATAATATAAAAAAAATTGTAAAAAATAGTGAAAAAAAAAAAATAGACATATTAGGTATCGCCGCGTCCGTATCGACCGGCTCTATAAAAATAGCACATGATCCACCCCGTCAGGTGCACGCAGTAAAAAAAAAAAAAAAAAACTGTGCCAAAACAGACATTTTTGGGTCACCTTGCCTTACAAAAAGTGTAATAGCAGGTGATCAAAAAAGCGTATGTACCCCAAAATGGTACCAATCAAACCGTCATCTTGTCCCGCAAAAAATGAGACCCTACCTAAGACAATCGCCTGAAAAATAAAAAAAATATGGCTCTCAGAAAATGGCAACACAAAAAGTATTTTATTTTGTTAAAAAAATAAATCTAATGTGTAAAACTATCCAAAAATAAAAAAGTTAGACATATTGGGTATTGCCGCGTCCGTAACAACCTGCTCTATAAAAATATTGCATGAGATGGCCCTCCAGGCGAATGCTGTAAAAAAATTTTAAAAAAACTAAGCCAAAACAGACATTTTTTTCCTTTTTGTCTCACAAAAAGTATAATAGCAGGCGATCAAAAAGGCGTATTTACCCCAAAATGGTACCAATCAAACCGTTATCTTGTCCTGAAAAAACGATACCCTACCTGAGGCAATCGCCTGAAAACTGAAAAAATATGGCTCTTTGAAAGTGGCAACACAAAATAAAGATTTTATTCTGTTCAAAAAATAAATCTAATGTGTAAAACTATCCAAAAATAAAAAAGTTAGACATATTGGGTATCATCGTGTCCATAACAACCTGCTCTATAAAAATATTACATGAGATGGCCCCCCGGGTGAATGCTGCAAAAAAAAAAAAAAAAAACTATGCCAAAACAACCATTTTTTTTCCCTCTTGCCTCACAAAAAGTGTAATAGCAGGCGATCAAAAAGGTGTATTTACCCCAAAATGGTACCAATCAAACCGTCATCTTGTCCTGCAAAAACGGTACCCTACCTGAGACAATCGCCTGAAAACTGAAAAAAATATGGCTCTTTGAAAATGGCAACACAAAAAAAAGATTTTATTCTGTTCTAAAATGCATCTAATGTGTAAAACTTTCCAAAAATAAAAAAAGTTAGACATATTGGGTATCGTCGCGTCCGTAACAACCTGCTCTATAAAAATATTTCATGAGATAGCCCCCCAGGTGAATGTTGTAAAAAATTTTTTAAAAAAAACCATGCCAAAACTGCTATTTTTTTCACCTTGACTCACAAAAACTGTAATACAAAGCGATCCAAAAGTCTTATGTACCCCAAAATGGTACCAATCAAACCGTCATCTCGTCCCGCAAAAAATGAGCCCCCACATAAGACAATAACTCAAAAAGTTAAAAATCAACGGCACCCGCAAACCAATCCATCAAAATCTGTTCTGCAAAATCCATATGGCGCTCCTTCTGTTTTGAGTCCTGCCATGTGCCCCCACAGCAGTTTGCCACCACATATGGGGTGTTGCCGTATTCAGGAGAAAATGGGTAACAAATTATGGGGTGCTTTTCTCCTGTTACCCCTTGTGAAAATGAAAAATTTGGGGCTAAAGCAACATTTTATTGGAAGAAATTAAACTTTTCATTTTCACAGCCTGGTGTTTCCAAATTCCGTAAAACGCTTAGGGGGTCAAAGTGGCCAGTACCCCCCTTAATATATTCTTTGAAGGGTGTAGTTTCCAAAATGGGGTCACTTTTTCAGGGTTTCCACTGAAGGGGTACGTCAGGGTCTCTCAATTACAAAATGGTGCCTAAAAACTATTCTAGCAAAATCTGCCTCCAAAATCCGTATGGCGCTGCTTTCCTTCTGACCACTGCCACAAACCCATAGAGACGTTTACCACTACATATGGGGTATTTCTGTAAACTGCAGAATCAGAGTAATGAGTATTGAGGTTTAGTTTGCTGTTAACCCTTGCTGTATTGCAAGAAAAAAATATTAACATGAATAATCTACCAAAAAAGTGAAATTTTGAAATTTCACCTCCATTTTCCTTTAATTCTTGTGGAACACCTGAAGGGTTAACAAAGTTTGTAACAGCAGTTTTTTATAACTTGAGGGGTGTAGTTTCTAAAATGGGGTCATTTATGGGGGTTTCATTATGTAAGCCCCTCAAAATCACTTTATATCTGAATTGGTGTTTAAAAAAATGGTTTTGGAAAATTTGGTGAAAATTTGAAAAATGGCTTCTAAACTTCTAAGCCCTCTAACGTCCTAAAAAAGTAAAATTACATTTACAAAATGATGCCAACATAAAGTAGACATAAGGGGAATGTAAAATAATAACTATTTTTGGAGGTATTACTGTGTATTTTGAAAGTAGAGAAATTGAAATTTGGAAATTTGGAAATTTTTCCAAATTTTTGGTAAATTTGGGATTTTTTCATAAATAAGGGTGAAATATATTGACTCAAATTTATGACTGTCATGAAGTACGATGTGTCACAAGAAAACAATCTCAGAATGGCCTAGATAAGTAAAAGCGTTCCAAAGTTATTACCACATAAAGTGACACATGTCAGATTTGCAAAAAATGGCCCGGTCAGGAAGGTGAAAACAGGCCCGGGGTTGAAGGGGTTAAATGAATAACAATATTATTGAAAATAATATTGAATAGAAAAGATATTATACCAGACAAAAATGGATCATAATGTAATACCACTAATCATAACAGATGACTATAACAGACACAATATAGAATTGTAGGCAAATGAGCACTAACTGATGTTAGTTTAGCTAAATAGACTTAAAGAATGGAAACTGCTACTTAACGCACACTTATCGACATCCGTGTCCTTCATCTAAGTTTACCAAGAAAGAGCCCTGGGCCAGCTTTGGCTTCTTGAATAGATGGCTGCAGAAAGGGAATGTTTGCAAGTTTCCAGGCAACACAGTGTGTGTGCTCCGTGGATGAGCATCCAATGTCCATATCCCTGCTCTCCCTTTTTATCCAGATTTTCCTGAATTGCCCTTTTGGTTCTATACTAATAGCATATATGTGCTCCAACTTTTCCCACATACATTTCCCAATATTCCCATCTATTGGATCGACTACCATCTGCCTAATATGTCTTATATCAGTGACCTCAATATATAGAAATGTATATTCTTACCCGCTTCCCTATCTTTATGACACATGGAAGGTAGCTTAAGGGACTTTCTCATGCATTGATTAGGGTTAATGTGGCAAAGCTATCTGCTATTCAATGTATAGTCTGTCTTTAAAACCTCCGCCCATCTGGCTAAGATAGACAATAAAGAATGGGGGATGATCTATGCCTCTATAGCAATTCTGTTTGTAAAGGCATAGAATCTTCTGAGAAACAATAGTGAAATGCATGGACACACATAAGCTAGTGAAGCATTTATACCCACAAACACTAAAATACTAATACACACATATATATATATATATATATATATATATATATACATACACACACAGACACATATCTATAACTTTATATGGTTAACATCATTAGGCCCTAATCCTTCACACTGTACAAAGCCATAAAATGCATATTCCTGTTATATCCCCTCAATAGACCTATTCACGTCCAGAAAGAATCAGAAGTGCAAGGAATTCTTTTTGCTAAATCCATCAGACCGCCCTCTAGGGATAGATGCCTTATATCAAGGTTGGGGCAGGGGTCTAGTCTATGTCTTTCTCCTCTGGGTCTTCTATCCAGAGTAATCCAGAAGATCAGGCAGGAGGAGGCAACAGTGATTTTAATAGCTCCCTTCTGGCCAAAAAGAGTTTGGTTTGCCTGGTTAAGAAGCTATCCCTTGTAGATCCCTGGGTTCTTCCGGTGAGGGAAGATCTTCCGAGTCAGGGCCCCCTTCACCCAGAAGTAGGGAAGCTTCACTTAACGGCCTGGATTTTGACAGGGAAATCTTTAGGTCTTTCAGAACAAGTAATAAACATGGCAAGTAGGAAGAAAGTTACTACAAATATTTACTTGAGATTATGGAAGGCTTTCGTTCTCTTTGCTGGTCCAAACTTGGGTCCATTTGCTCCACCAGATATAGTGTTAATTTTAAACTTTTTGCAGGAAGGCCTTAAGAGATTAAAACCCAGCACCCTTAAAGTCCAAGTATCTGCACTTAGTGTTCTTTTCAACTTTAGGTTGGCGTCACATCCTTGGGTTAAAAGGTTTAATAAAGCCTCTACTAGACTTTTTCCTTCCATTAAAACCAGATTAGCCCCTTGGGATCTGAATATAGTCCTATCTGCTTTAGCTAGAGACCCCTTTGAGCCCTTAGATTCAGTCTCCTTAAAATATATATCCTATAAAACAGCCTTCCTGGTGGCAATTACGTCGGCCCGGAGAATAGGTGAATTATCGGCTTTATCTGCTTCTTCTCCATATACCGTTGCATTGTATGTATTTTCCTTTTCATACGGTAATTCTTGAAGACAGAACAATCTTTAAACCTGATCCGGCCTTTTTACCCAACGTCGCGTCCAATTTTCACAGGTCTCAAGAGATTGTTCTGCCTTCATTCTGTCAAAACCCTAAGAACTCTGTGGAATCCTTCCATACTCTTGATGTGAGGAGATGTGTATGTCAATACTTGGATTCCACCAAGGATTGGAAAAAAGCTACTCAGCTTTTTGTTCAATTCCAGGGACCAAATAAAGGGGTAGAAGTTACAAGACATACTTTAGCTAGATGGATCACCAAAACTATATGTCTAGCCTACTCTTTAGCAGGCCTCCAAATCCCTTCTAGATTCTTGACCCATTCCACTAGAGCGGTTGCATCCTCTTGGGCAGAGAGGGGATGTGCTACAATTGCTCAAATTTGCAGGGCAGCTACTTGGAGCTCTCCAAATACTTTTTATAAACACTACAGGTTGGACTCCTTGTCCGCCCAAGATCTTGCCTTTTGGAGGAAGGTGTTGCAGGCAGTTGACACACCCTAAGATATCGTCTAGTCTAATCTCTCACAGGTGCTGTCATGGAGCGTAATGGAAGTACATTGATTACTCTTACCGGTAATCCATGTTCCATGAGCCCATGACAGCACCTACTTCCCTCCCTTATCTGTGTATGTATGTATGTGTATATATATATATATATATATATATATATATATATATATATATATATATATATTTTTTTTTTTTTTTATTTTTTTTAAAGTACAATATAATAATAAAAAGTGGAGTTTATGTAAAACAATAGGGTTTCCCTACATCTTGCTATCTTAAAGCTGATATTTAAGATACTTTGTGGGGAAAAAAGTATTTAGTCAGCCACCAATTGTGCAAGTTCTTCCACTTGAAAAGATGAGAGAGGCCTGTAATTGACATCATAGGTAGATGTCAACTATGAGCGACAAAATTAAAAAAAAACATCAATCCAGAAAATCACATTGTCTGGTTTTTAAAGAATTTATTTGCAAATTATGGTGGAAAATAAGTATTTGGTCACCTACAAACAAGCAAGATTTCTGGCTCTCACAGACCTGTAACTTCTTTAAGAGGCTCCTCTGTCCTCCACTCATTACCTGTAGTAATGGCTCCTGTTTGACCTTATCAGTATAAAAGACACCTGTCCACAACCTCAAACAGTCATACTCCAAACTCCACTATGGCGAAGGACACCAGAAACACAATTGTAGACCTGCATTAGGCTGGGAAGACTAAATCTGCAATAGGCAAGCAGCTCGGTGTGAAGAAATCAACTGTGGGAGCTATAATTAGAAAATGGAAGACATACAAGACCACTGATAATCTCCCTCAATCATGGGCTCCATGCAAGATCCCACCCGTGGGGTGAAAATGATCACAAGAACTGTGAGCAAAAATCCCAGAACCACGGGGGGGGGGAGCTAGTGAATGAACTGCAGAAAGCCAGGACCAACGGAACAAAGGCTACCGTCAGTAACACACTACGCCGCCAGGGACAGCGAAGGAGTGGCTTTGTAAGAAGCATTTCAAAGTCCTGGAGTGGTCTAGCCAGTCTCCAGATCTCAACCCCATAGAAAACCTTGTGGAGGGAGTTGAAAGTCCGTGTTGCTCAGTGTTAAAGGAAATATTAATTATTGATATTTTGGGTTATGTCAATTTTTAAATAGGCGTAAACCGGCTGTCGCGAGCTCCGCCTATTTATTCCCTTTGTTGTTACCTATTGCCTATACTTGACCTGAGCTACGTGCAATTACAATATATATATATATATATATATATATATATATATATATATATATATTGTAATTGCACGTAGCTCAGGTCAAGTATATATACACCCACAAAAACAATGTAAACTGTCTTAAAATAAAATATTTATTACACAATAAAGTATACAGTCTAATTAAACAATACAGTATAAAACGTAGCTACACTACACAGTCCCACTTAATTCCACCCACAACACTATCTAACATGCGTGCACACACTCAAAACACAGATTGCAAGCCCTCCCAAGCCTAACTACTTTACTGTCCCTAGGGAAATAACGGGTTAAGTTACAAGTCACTGGCAGACAATGGGTTAAGGTTTGCAGCAGGGGACAATGAGGGGTTAATGCTGGGGTAATATGGAATCTATATTGGCAGGGAAAGGGTTAATGTAAATATGGTAGATGTAGGGAATATGATATTGGCAGGGAAAAATGGCAGGGATGAGGTTCATTGGTGGTATAGGGTTTATGGATATGGCAGGGATAAGGTTAATTAGGGGTCAAATGCTGGGAAATTTGTTGGTGGTATGGCAGGGGTTAAATGCTGGAAACAAAGGGGTAATTTCTTTGGTGGTATAGCAGGGGTTAATACTCAGCCAGCCAAGGGTTTGCTCGTTTCTGGGGGGGATTGCTCGTAGTCCTGGGGTTGATTCCCATAGATTGCTTGTTTCTCCAGAGGATGATCCTTCTTCTGAGGGGCTGCAAGGCTCAATTGATGAGCGTATGGTGGCCGGGCTGTTTAAGCCCAGGCATGCTCTCTCGCGAGCGGCCCACACTGCTGGCGTGCAAGCGCATTGGCAGGCAAGTGCATGTGGGCTGGCGCGGTAATATCACGTCACCGTGCCTGCCTGCGCACACTGGCAGCTGTTCCCAGGCAGAGGATCTCTTTGACCCTCCCGCCTGTGAATTGCCACATATCTCCAGCGCTGTAATTACAGCGCCGGAGGTGCGCGGAACACCGGGGCAGGGAAACCTTTTGTTTCCCTGTCATGTTAAACATCTCTGGCCCTGCCGGAGGTGTTTAACAAAACGCAGAGGATCTTATCGATCCTCTGTCCTTTGATGTGCCTGAGACTGGACTTCATTGTCCAATCGTCTGGGCGACATCTGCCTCCTGCAGGCACGCTGGGGATAATATACATGTATATAATATTGGGGCATATATACATGTATCTCTATACATTTTGGAGCAATCTGGCCATAATATATATATAGGGGGCATATATAAGCACTTTGGGCCATCTATATATATACACAGGGGCATAATTGGAGTATAAGTGTGTGTGTATATAATATATATACAGTACAGACCAAAAGTTTGGACACACCTTCTCATTCAAAGAGTTTTCTGTATTTTCATGACTATGAAAATTGTAGATTCACACTGAATGCATCAAAACTATGAATTAACACATGTGGAATTATATACTTAACAAAAAAGTGTGAAACAACTGAAAATATGTCTTATATTCTAGGTTCTTCAACGTAGCCACCTTTTGCTTTGATTACTGCTTTGCACACTCTTGGCATTCTCTTGATGAGCTTCAAGAGGTAGTCACCTGAAATGGTTTTCACTTCACAGGTGTGCCCTGTCAGGTTTAATAAGTGGGATTTCTTGCCTTATAAATGGGGTTGGGACCATGAGTTGTGTTGGGCAGAAGTCAGGTGGATACACAGCTGATAGTCCTACTGAATAGACTGTTAGAATTTGTATTATGGCAAGAAAAAAGCAGCTAAGTAAAGAAAAACGAGTGGCCATCATTACTTTGAGAAATGAAGGTCAGTCAGTCCGAAAAATTGGGAAAACTTTGAACGTGTCCCCAAGTGCAGTCGCAATAACCATCAAGCGCTACAAAGAAACTGGCTCACATGAGGACCGCCCCAGGAAAGGAAGACCAAGAGTCACCTCTGCTGCGGAGGATAAGTTCATCCGAGTCACCAGCCTCAGAAATTGCAGGTTAACAGCAGCTCAGATTAGAGACCAGGTCAATGCCACCGAGTTCTAGCAGCAGACACATCTGTACAACAACTGTTAAGAGGAGACTGTGTGCAGCAGGCCTTCATGTTAAAATAGCTGCTAGGAAACCACTGCTAAGGACAGGCAACAAGCAGAAGAGACTTGTTTGGGCTAAAGAACAGAAGGAATGGACATTAGACCAGTGGAAATCTGTGCTTTGGTCTGATGAGTCCAAATTTGAGATCTTTGGTTCCAACCACCGTGTCTTTGTGCGACGCAGAAAAGGTGAACGGATGGACTCTACATGCCTGGTTCCCACCGTGAAGCATGGAGGAGGAGGTGTGAATGTGTGGGGGTGCTTTGCTGGTGACACTGTTGGGGGATTTATTCAAAATTGAAGGCATACTGAACCAGCATGGCTACCACAGCATCTTGAACCAGCATGCTATTCCATCTGGTTTGCGTTTAGTTGGACCATCATTTATTTATCAACAGGACAATGACCCCAAACACACCTCCAGGCTGTGTAAGGGCTATTTGACCAAGAAGGAGAGTGATGGGGTGCTACGCCAGATGACCTGGCCTCCACAGTCACCAGACCTGAACACAATCGAGATGGTTTGGGGTGAGCTGGACCGCAGAGTGAAGGCAAAAGGGCCAACGAGTGCTAAGCATCTCTGGGAACTCCTTCAAGACTGCTGAAATTCCATTTCAGGTGACTACCTCTTGAAGCTCATCAAGAGAATGCCAAGAGTGTGCAAAGCAGTAATCAAAGCAAAAGGTGGCTACTTTGAATAACCTAGAATATGACATATTTTCAGTTGTTTCACACTTTTTTGTTAAGTATATAATTCCACATGTGTTAATTCATAGTTCTGATGCCTTCAGTGTGAATCTACAATTTTCATAGTCCTGAAAATACAGAAAACTCTTTGAATGAGAAGGTGTGTCCAAACTTTTGGTCTGTACTATGTATATATATATATATATATATATATATATATATATATATATATTTTCCAAGTCGCCTCCCCAACGGCACGGATACGAGGATATCCCTGCCCAGGGACAGGAAACAATCACGGAGAAACTGTTTAAAAAGGCCCCTCACCTCTCCAGTTGTTTCCTGTCCCTTGGATGCACGGAGAGGCTCCTACCCGGCGTGGGGAGCTTACCTCGCGCAGGCCTAGGAGATCCCGGTACGGCCGGAGGGCCTGTGCAGGGAGCAGGTACATGAGGCCGCGGCTTCCCCTGTCTCCTGGCTGTAAGTCCTTTCCTGGAAGGCAGCCCTGGGCAGCGCAGACATCCTTCGGGTGATGCGGAGGTTCTACTCCGCGTGGAGTAGTGGAGACGGGTGGTGGAACGCATCAGTGCCGATGCGTTCCATGAAAACTTCCGGGTCCGGCGCCTCGGGTACTCGCGCATGCGCATTGGTGTACCTGAGGCGTGATGACGTCACAAACCCAGAAATCACTTAAAAAGGCGCCAGATTCAAATGGATTTGTGTTTCCCAGTGAAGCACTCGGTGTGTGAGTATTTCCAGTGCTTGGTATTGCTCTACCTCTTCCTACTATGACGGAATCTGAGCCCAAAAGACCCGTTGAGCCTCAGGAAGCCCCTGCCCAGGTCGGTCCCTCCTCTGGGAGAGTGTAAGTCTGATTTTCCTTACATTTTTTCAGCTATTATATTGTACTGTGTTTTCTTGTTAGGAGTCACAGAAGGCTCAGACTAAGAGATGTGGCATGTGCAGAAAGTCGTTTTCATCTTCCCACAAGAAGCCGCTATGCACTAAGTGTATTCAGCAGGTGGTCTCTGGGGAGTCACCTTCCTTCATCACCAATCTTAAAAATATGATAAAGGATGAAGTTAATTCTGCCCTAAGTAAAACAGTGAGACCATTACCGTCTACAGCAGTTACTTCTGAAGTATCCCCTCCGGCAGATATCGCTGTAGCAGGACCCAGTCAGGCCTTGGATGATCTAAGTGATTCGGAATCTGAGGGGTCGGAATTTGAAGACACTTCAGGGCAGCCTCTATGTCCATTAGATGATACAGAGGAAATCCTAGGGGCTGTCAGAGCCACTATGGGGCTACAAGACCCTAAGGAAACTTTGTCAGTTTCTGATAGAATGTTCCAGGGCTTGGGTGAAAAAAAGAGGGGATTTTTCCCGGTTCATGAGAACCTGGTAAAACTCATTAAAAGAGAATGGAAAGATCCTGAAAAGAGAGCCCCTGTTATGGAATCATTTAAAAGAAAATATCCGTTTTCTGAAGAAGACGCGGCCTTGTGGGACAAAATACCAAGAGTGGATGCCCCAGTAGCTGGAATGTCAAAGAGAACAGCGTTGCCCTTTGAAGATGCAGGTCTTCTTAAGGACCCTTTAGATAAAAAAATCGGAGTCCCTCCTTAAGAAGTCGTGGGAGACATCTACTGCGCTATTAAGACCCAGTATTGCTGCCACCTGTACAGCCAGGTCTATGACTTTATGGGTGGAAGAACTGGAACATCATTTAGTGGCAGGAACACCTAGAGAGGAGATTCTGGCATCCCTCCCTCTTCTCAGAAAAGCTACTACCTATGTGGCTGACGCATCCGCAGACATTTTAAAATTCTTGGCTAGAGCAGCGGCCTTATCAAACTCTGCCAGGAGGTGTACTTGGCTGAGAGCATGGTCGGGTGATACTAGCTCAAAGAATAAATTAGTTGCCATACCATGTGAAGGTGACAGGCTGTTTGGTACCAGTCTAGATGATATTCTAGAGAAGGCCTCAGAGAGAAAGAAGAAATTCCTGGTGGATTCTAGGTTCTACAACCAAAGGCGAGGTGCCAGGAATCAGAGGGGGTTTCGTCCAGGCTCAGGAAGGAAGGACCAGTCCTTTCAGTCTTCCTCCAGATCAGTCCTTTAGAGGCTGGGGGAAAAACATCTTCCTCTCCAGGAACCCTTCTGCTAAATTTTCGACCCAATGACGCTAGCTTTCCGGTAGGGGGAAGATTATCCCAGTTTCACCCAGAGTGGGAAAAAATATCAAAATCAGCCTGGGTGTTGTATACGATCTTGCTGGGGTATCGCCTGGAATTTCAAAATCATCCAAAAACGTTTTTTTTTGTCAGACAAAGCCTTTTCACGACGAAAAGCAATCCATTATGGAGAAAGAAATAGATCTCCTAATTCAGAAGAAGGTACTAATCCCAGTTCCTCCCTCTCAGGAGGGTCAGGGATTTTATTCTCCAATCTTTTTGATACAAAAACCAAACGGTTCTTACCGGACCATCATCAACCTAAAGAGCCTAAATGTATTTCTAAAATACAAGAGGTTCAAGATGGAGACAGTGTTGTAAGCCACCAAACTAGAGATGCAAAACTCATACATGGCCACTCTGGATTTAGAGGACGCATACTATCATATTCCCATCCATCAAGATTACCAGAAATACCTCAGAATAGCAGTAACATTGAGGGGCACCATTCATCTTCAGTTCAGAGCTCTTCCCTTTGGTCTATGTGCAGCACCAAGGATCTTCTCAAAGATTATGCTGGAGGTAGTGGCACACTTCCACCTACACTCGATTCTGATCATACCATACCTGGACGATTTCCTTATAATTGCCCAAACACCAGAAAGGTTATTGGAAGACCTGAAGTTTGTCATCTCAGAGTTTCACCGCCTAGAATGGAAAATAAACCAGGAGAAGTCAGATCTCCTTCCCGAACAAAGGAAATGTTTTTTAGGGATTCTGTTGGACTCTGTAAAGATGTTTTCCTTTCTTCCCCCAGAAAAACTGAAGAACTTCCCGTTGAAATTCCAGCAGGTGTCCCGGAAGTCTTCCAGCACTTTCAGAGAGATAATGTTGGTTCTGGGATGGATGACGTCTATGATTCCGGCGGTAAGTTGGGCCCAGGCCCACTCTCGTCCCCTTCAATCTTTTCTCCTGTCCAGATGGGACAAAGACCAAAGTTCCCTGGACAGGAGGATCCCGTTGACTCTGTCAGTCAGGAGATCCTTAAACTGGTGGCAGAAAGAGGAGAATCTTCAAAAGGGTGTCCCTTGGAGACCAAGCCCCCAGATTGTAGTCACCACAGATGCCAGCGACAGTGGCTGGGGGGCCCATACAGTAAATACCTTCATTCAGGGTCTTTGGGACGATTCTTTGAGAGAGAGAGAGATCCTCGAACCACAAGGAGTTGCTGGCAGTGTGGTGTGCGCTTCAAGCCCTGAAGGAGGAATTGGTTTCCCGGCATGTGAAGATCCTCTCAGACAACTCCATGGTAGTGGCCTATGTCAACAATCAAGGGGGAACCAGGTGCTTAACACTAAGCAAGATAGCCTCCCAAATATTCTACTGGGCAGAGGAGAATGTTCTTTCCATCAGGGCGGTCCACCTAAAGGGTACAGCAAATGTCACAGCAGACTACTTGAGCAGGGTGACAATAGAAGAGGGGGAGTGGAGACTGGAGATGGGCGTCTTTCAGTTACTAATAAAGAGATAGGGTTGTCCGGAGATAGACCTCTTTGCCACCAGGGCAAATCGCCAGGTCTGTCAATTTTTTTCCCTGAGCCAAAGAGAACATCCGCTGGGGGTAGATGCCTTCTCTCAGGATTGGTCTACGGGCCTGTTGTACGCCTTTCCACCAATTCCCCTCATTCCAAAGGTCCTTCAAAAGGTACAGGAAGAAAAAGCCTCGGTGATCCTGATAAGTTGGTTCCCTCTACTTCTGGAATTGTCCAAGGGGGAATACTTCAGTCTTCCTATGACTCCGGATCTTCTTTCCCAGGGCCCAGTGTTTCACAAGAACCTCCTATTCCTGAAATTGATGGCATGGTGTGTGAGAGGCAGATCCTAAAGAAAAAGGGGTTTTCGGATTCAGTGATTTCCACCCTTTTATCTAGTAGAAAGGAAGTCATGTCAAAGATCTACACTAGAATGTGGAAGGCCTTTCTGCAATTCTTGAATTCAAAGGGAATTTCTGCCTCTTCAGCCAGTATCTCTGATGTTTTGGACTTCCTTCAGAAGGGTTTAGATAAAGGACTGAAAACCAACACACTAAAGGTGCAGGTTTCGGCTCTGTGTCTTTTTAGATCGTAAGCTGGCAGAAGACTCCTTCGTAAAGAGGTTCTTACGAGCTTCAGAAAGGATAAGACCATTTATCCACTCTACAGTACCGCCTTGGGACTTATCCTTAGTTCTTTCAGTCCTGTCAGGAGTTCCTTTTGAACCTTTAGATTCTATCCCAATCAGGTTAATAACCCTTAAAACTGCCTTCTTGCTTGCGATCACTACAGCAAGAAGAGTTGGCGAGATACAAGCATTCTCCTGCAAAGCCCCTTATATAGAGGTTCTAGATGATTGGATCATTCTGAAACACAATCCAGTCTTCCTGCCGAAGGTAGCCACCTCATTCCATCGCCAGCAGGTGGTCACCCTGCCTTCCTTTTGCCAGAATCCTACTTCTGAGAAGGAAGAAGAGTTTAGTCATTTGGATGTAAGGAGGTGTCTGTTGACTTACCTGGAGGCTACCAGTTCCTTTAGATCTTTTGATAGCCTTCTGGTTCAGTTCCAGGTTAAGAATAAGAGTGCTAGAGCTAGCAAGACTTCTATAGCTAGGTGGATCAAGACAGCTATCTCTTTATGTTATACAGAAAGGGGATTGTCTCCCCCTGTGGGTTTAAAAGCCCACTGTGCTAGGGCGGTTTCTACTTCTTGGGCAGAGAGAGCCTCAGCGTCAGTAGATCAGATTTGTAGGGCTGCTACCTGGAAGAACCCTCTAACCTTCTTTAAGCATTACAAATTAGATGTAGGACAGTCAGAGTTATCTTTCGGTAGAAAGGTCTTGTCTGCTTCTGTCCCCCCCTAAGTAGTTCTCTGGTATATCCTCCTATCCGTGCCGTTGGGGAGGCGACTTGGAAAAGACTAAAATTACTCTTACCGGTAATTGTTTTTTCCAGTAGCCTCCACAACGGCACCTATTTTTCCCACCCTTAAAGAAAAAAAAAAAAAAAATATATATATATATATATATATATATATATATATATATATATATACACAGTCATGGCCAAAAGTTTTGAGAATGATACAAATATTAATTTTTACAAAGTCTACTGCTTCAGTTTTTATAATGGCAATTTGCATATACTCCAGAATGTTATAAAGAGTGATCAGCTTAACAGCAATTACTTGCAAAGTCAATATTTGCCTAGAAAATGAACTTTATCCCCCAAAACACATTTCAACATCATTGCAGCCCTGCCTTAAAAGGACCAGCTAACATCGTTTCAGTGATTGCTCCATTAACATGGGTATGGGTGTTGATGAGGACAGGGCTGGAGATCAATCTGTCATGATTAAGTAAGAATGACACCATTGGACACTTTAAAAGGAGGCTGGTGCTTGGCATCATTGTTTCTCTTCTGTTAACCATGGTTATCTCTAAAGAAACACGAGTAGTCATCATTGCACTGCACAAAAATGGCCTAACGGAAGAGTATGGCAGCTAGAAAGATTGCACCTCAGTCAACAATCTATCGCATCATCACGAACTTCAAGGAGAGCGGTTCCATTGTTGCCAAAAAGGCTCCAGGGCGCCCAAGAAAGACCAGCAAGCGCCAGGACCGTCTCTTAAAAGTGTTTCAGCTGCGGGATCGGGCTACCAGCAGTGCAGAGCTTGCTCAGGAATGGCAGCAGGCAGGTGTGAGTGCATCTGCACGCACTGTGAGGCGGAGACTCTTGGAGCAAGGCCTGGTCTCAAGGAGGGCAGCAAAGAAGCCACTTCTCTCCAGAAAAAACATCAGGGACAGACTGATATTCTGCAAAAGGTACAGGGAGTGGACTGCTGAGGACTGGGGTAAAGTCATTTTATCTGATGAATCCCCTTTTCGATTGTTTGGGACATCTGGAAAACAGCTTATTCGGAGAAGACGAGGTGAGCGCTACAACCAGTCTTGTCTCATGCCAACTGTAAAGCATCCTGAAACCATTCATGTGTGGGGTTGCTTCTCAGCCAAGGGAATCGGCTCTCTCACAGTCTTGCCTAAAAACACAGCCATGAATAAAGATTGGTACCAGAATGTCCTCCGAGAGCAACTTCTCCCAACCGTCCAAGAGCAGTTTGGCAATCAACATTGCCTTTTCCAGGATGATGGAGCACCTTGCCATAAAGCAAAGGTGATAACTAAATGGCTCAGGGAACAAAACATAGAGATTTTGGGTCCATGGCCTGGAAACTCCCCAGATCTTAATCCCATTGAGAACTTGTGGTCAATCATCAAGAGACGGGTGGACAAACAAAAACCTACAAATTCTGACAAAATGCAAGCATTGATTGTGTAAGAATGGACTGCTATCAGTCAGGATTTGGTCCAGAAGTTGATTGAGAGCATGCCAGGGAGAATTGCAGAGGTCTTGAAGAAGAAGGGTAAACACTGCAAATATTGACTTGCTGCATTAACTCATTCTAACTGTCAATATAAGCTTTTATTACTCATAATATGATTGCAATTATATTTCTGTATGTGATAAAGACATCTGACAAACACACATAAAAACCAGAGGGCAGCAGATCATGTGAAAATATAATATTTGTGTCATTCTCAAAACTTTTGGCCATGACTGTATATTGTATACAGCCTTCTCTTTGTTTATTTGTCTTCTTATTTCCCTATAGGAAGTTTCTTTTTGGACTAGTTGTCCTTTCCTATGAGATATTAATAGGATGTATTTGCCTGTGTTAACCTTTTTTTGTCTCCTATAAGCATCTTTCCTTTGGTATCAACTGGAGAGGTGAGAAGGAGGGGCCTTTTTAAACAGTTTCTCTGTAATTTTAGTGTATATATGCGTGTGTGTA
>ONZH01006002.1:0-19955 GCA_900303285.1 Rhinella marina
TTCTTGTTAGACATCAGAGAAGTCACACAGGGGAGAAGCCATTTTCATGTTCTGAATGTGGCAAATGTTTTCTACGAAAATCAATTCTTGTTGTACATCAGAGAAGTCACACAGGGGAGAAGCCATTTTCATGTTCTGAATGTGGCAAATGTTTTCTAAGTAAATCAATTCTTGTTGTTCATCAAAGAAGTCACACAGGGGAGAAGCCATTTTCATGTTCAGAATGTGGAAAATGTTTTCGAAGTAAATCAAATCTTGTTGTACATCAGAGAAGTCACACAGGGGAGAAGCCATTTTCATGTTCAGAATGTGGAAAATGTTTTGTAGATAAAGCAAATCTTGTTAAACATCAGAGACTTCACACAGGGGAGACACCATTTCCATGTTCAGAATGTGGGAAATATTTTATAGATAAATCAAGTCTTGTTAAACATCAGAGAAGTCACACAAGGGAGAAACCATTTTCATGTTTAGAGTGTGGTAAATGTTTTCTAAGTAAATCAATTCTTGTTGTACATCAGAGAAGTCACACAGGGGAGAAGCCATTTTCATGTTCAGAATGTGGAAATTGTTTTCAAAGTAAATTTAATCTTGTTGTACATCAGAGAAGTCACACAGGGGAGAAGCCATTTTCATGTTCAGAATGTGGAAGATGTTTTCTAAGTAAATCAAATCTTGTTGTACATCAGAGAAGTCACACAGGAGAGAAGCCATTTTCATGTTCAGAATGTGGAAAATGTTTTAGAGATAAAGCAAATCTTGTTAAACATCAGAGGCTTCACACAGGGGAGACACCATTTCCATGTTCAGAATGTGGGAAATATTTTATAGATAAATCAAGTCTTGTTAAACATCAGAGAAGTCACACAGGGGAGAAGCCATTTTCATGTTCAGAATGTGGGAAAAGTTTTGTAAGTAAATCAAATCTTAATACACATGAGAAAATTCACACTGGAGAGAAGCCATTTTCATGTTTAGAATGTGGGGAAAGGTTTAGATATAAATCAGATATTATTAGACATCAGAGAATTCACAAAGAGGAGAAGCCATTTTCATGTTCAGAATGTGGGAAATCTTTCAACCAGAAATCAAGTCTTGTTGCACATCACAGAATTCACACAGGGGAGAAGCCATATTCCTGTTCAGAATGTAGAAAATGTTTTAGAGATAAATCGAATCTTGTAAGACATAAACAAATTCATACACGGAAGAAGTCATTTTAATTTTTAGAATATGGGAAACAAAAAGTCAAATTTTGATATTCATGAAAGAGGTCAAAGGAGAAACCATTTATATAGATGTATACAGATGTGTGGGGAATGTTTTAACCAGAAATCAAGCCTTGTTGTAGATCTTAAAATGTACAAATTAAATGTTCCAGTTTTTATAAAATATCAGTTTTTTTGGGCCTATGCCACTTTATTCTTTAGATGATTAGATATTGTGCAGAGTTAAAGAGGTTGTCCGGACTTTTTAATATTAGTCACCAATATCAGGATAGGTCATCAATATCAGATCGGCGGGGGTCCGACACTATGCGTACTTGCTGTCTCCCTTCTCTCTTCCTGTCCGCTGCTGTATGTCTATGGGACTTCAGCAGCGGGCAGGAAGAGAGAAGGGAGACGGCACGTGCACATAGCGCACGCCGTCTCCCCGTACAGCTGATCGGCGGGGGTGCCGGGTGTTGGACCCCTGCCGATCTGATATTGATGACCTATCCTGAGGACAGGTGGAGACGGAGATAAGGGAGGAAATGTATGGAGGGGCAGCACTGAGCAGAGCTTTGTGGGTGAGGGCAGTGGCGTAACTATAGGGGTCGCAGCGGTCGCAGTTGCGACCAGTCCCCTAAGCCACTAGTGCTAAACTTTTCCCTTTATAAGATGCAGTGCATCTTATAAAGGGAATACTAGCGAGCGCTTCCATAATGGAAGCGCTCACTAGCCTGCAGGAGGAGGGGGATTGAAGCGCTGGTAGCGCTGTACAGTACTTACCCCACCTCCTGCTTGCTCTTCCTGAGGCCGCCGCCTGCAGCGTCAGGACGTTCAGAGCGTCCTCTAACCTGACGCTGCAGGAGGTCAGGTGACTTCAGCGCGGGGACACAGCCAGGACTGGAGGTAAGTTTTTTTGTTTTTTTTTTGTCTGATCTGAGGTCTGAAGTGGGGGCAGAATGGGGGGATCTGAAAAGGTGGGGGCAGAATGGGGGGATCTGAAAACGTGGGGACAGAATGGGGGATCTGAAAAGGTGGGGACAGAATGGGGAATCTGAAAAGGTGGGGACAGAATGGGGAATCTGAAAAGGTGGGGACAGAATGGGGAGATCTGAAAAGGTGGGGACAGAATGGGGGGATCTGAAAAGGTGGGGACAGAATGGGGGATCTGAAATGGTGGGGACAGAATGGGGGATCTGAAATGGTGGTAACAGAATGGGGGGATCTGAAATGGTGGTGACAGAATGTGGGGATCTGAAATGGTGGGACAGAATGGGGGGATCTGAAATGGTGGGGACAGAATGGGGGATCTGAAATGGTGGGACAGAATGGGGGGATCTGAAATGGTGGTGACAGAATGGGGGGATCTGAAATGGTGGTACAGAATGGGGGGATCTGAAATGGTGGGACTGAATGGGGACCAAAAAGGGGAGTCTAAAATGGGGGCCAGAAAAGGGGTTCTGACATGGGGCCAGAAAGAGAGTCCTATATGGGGGCCACAAGAGTATGATATGGGGCCAGAAGGTGGGGGTCTGATTGGGGATCTACTTAGAGGTCTGAAGGAGGTCTGATTAGGGGCCTGAAGGGTCTGACTGGGGGTCTAGAGGGGTCTGATTGGAGGTCTAATAGGGGTCTGGAGGTCTGATTGAGGGTCTGGAGATCTAATGAGGGTCTGATTGGGGGTCTGGAGGCCTAATGAGGGTCTGATTGGGGGTCTGGAGGTCTAATGGGGGTCTGATTGGGGGTCTGGAGGTCTAATGGGGGTCAGATTGAGTGTCTGGAGGTCTAATGAGGATCTGATAGGGGGTCTGAGGGTCTGATTGGGGCTTGGGAGGTCTACTGAGGGTTAGATATGGGAGTTTGGAGGTCTAATGAGGGTCTGGAGATGGGGGGTCTCATCTGGGGTTTGATATGGGGATCTGATCTGAAAGGTAAGGGGGTATTGTTTTTCTGTGTGGTGCCAGTATCTTCAGGGGGGCTGTTTCTGCAGTATAATATTGGGGGGCGGGCAGGGTGAGATGTTGAAAAGGTGAGAGGATGATGGAAAAGTAGGAAAGTAAAATGTCTGTTTGTTGAACTCTTCAGAGACGAGGCACGGCTGAAAGAAGTCACCATGGCGGTCTGGTCTGACAGGAGAAGAGGAGGAAAGAGAACGTCTACATCAGAGAAGAGAAGTCACTGGATGTAAGAGGTACATATGTGGCGCTGTATGACCTTGTATGCTCTGTAGTGCTGTATGAAATGTTTTCCAAGTCTGTCTTTGAAGGGGTTGTCTTTTTTTTTTTTTTGTACGAGCGCTGCCTTCTCTGCTTTGTTAACTGCTCTTCACTGCAAATTCTATGGCAAGCAGGTGAACAGAGCAGAGAAAGCAGCTCTCATATGAGCTCTGCCCTCTCTTCAAACAGCTGATCGTCAGGGGTGCCGGAGGACCCCAGCCGATCTGATATTGATGACCTATCGTGAGGATAGGTCATCAGTAGTAAAAAGAGGACAACCCCTTTAACAGTAGGACTGGAGGGAAGGGATTAGGTTGAGAATTTGGCATGGGGGGTTGTTTCAATATTTGCCTTGGGCATCAGAAAAGCTAGGTGCACCAGCGCCAGTGGGAGGGGGGGCCCAAGCTGAACTGTTGCACCAGGGCCCATGAGCCTTTAGCTACGCCCCTGGGTGAGGGTGAGAAGTTTGAACTGTATTCTGTGGTGGATGGGCAACCAGTGAAGTGACTGGCATAGACTAGTAGCATCAGTGTAGCGGGTGGACAGATATATGAGCCTGGCAGCAGCATTTAGGACAGACTGAAGGGGGGAGAATTTAGAGAGGGAGACCAATTAGTAATGCATTGCAATAGTCAAGATGAGAATGAATCAAGGCAACAAGAGTTTTTGCCGTTTCCACCATAAGAAAAGGGCGGATTCTGGCGATATTATTCAGGTGCAGACGACAAGATCCTGTAAGTGATTCAATATGGGGAACAAAGGAAAGATCAGAGTTAGAGATGAGCGAATCTATTCGCCGATTTGCTTATTCATTATGAATCCTCCTTATTTCCTACTCCAAAGCGAATCCGGATTATTAAATGTTATTAAAATTTTGTACGCTAACACTACGTACGCATTCTTCTTGCCCCCCGGCCTCCTGAAGTGGGAGAATGCCAATAGGACCCCTTAAGAGCGGGAAAAACCAGCCCGGCCCACCGGGAAATTTCTGTTTGCAAGTATAGGGAGTGAAGACTTCTCCCTCATTACTCCACCCTCCTCTCCAGTTCAAGTCAGCGGTGAACAAGACAGCATGGTGCACCAACTATATCAAAAGTGGGGAGAGAGAACCACCGGAGAGTCCTGAAGAGATCACAGTGACACTAGTGACCCCGAGAATCGCATGGGCACCGGAGGTGTCCACCATGTTGGCTGGTGTGGTGGAGGCAGCTGGAGCGTCCACTCTGCCGCCCAGGAGGAGAACACCTTCCATGTGTCAAAATCCCATTGTGCCTGCATCAGTGACAGCCCATGCTCAGACCCTATGGGACTATATGAAAGTGTTGGAGGACTGGATCATCCAAGTGCTTGACCATCCGAAGCCAGGAGACCCTACGCTGGAACGGCGCAAAGGAACCGTCATCTGGTTTTTGGTGGAGAGAGGCAGTGGGTTCCTTGCAGATGACGAGGACGGGGAGGAGTACTTCATGGGCTGCAGGTCTGTTAAATGGCCTTACCTGCCCCAAGCCCGTCACAGCCTATACGTGGGGGATTGGATCAAATATACCCCCATGGCATCCCTGAAATGCCCCTTTGCTACAGGGGTAATGTTATTGTCTAAGCCTCTGGTCCCTGCATCACCAGCAGAAGTTTGGCCGGAGGAGCGAGCAGCCGCAGGATGCATGTGCTGCCTAAAAGAGACAGCAGATGGCACCCTCCATTTCAGAGAGAAACCACAGCCGGAGCCTCTGATCCCTGAATTACCACCACCACCACAGTCCTTTCACCTGGGTCAGCTGACTACCTTGCTAAGGGAACCCCTTTTTTGTCCCTTACTTCAATTGATTGTCTCTGTCCAAATTAGATTTGCGTATGCGTCGACGCTAAGAACTCCAGACCACACAGAATGTTGCTGGTTTGAAATCCTATACACTTCTCTTTATTTTCAGGAAGCACTGTCTCATTTTAATTCACTGATTAGGAGTGGTCAGCAGATCACATGTATCTCTATACCATAGTATAATTGATGTCCAGAGTATATAACCTTTTTTGGACATGAAGCATAAATTTATGAAATCACAAAACAGGATATATGTGTACAATAGGTTTTTTTGCATCTGCGCAGTCTTATTCAGGCGTTGGCTGACTAATATTCTCTTCGTCATTCAAAACAGGAACTAGGTGCTTCTGTCTGAAGGCCGATCTTGCGTAAGCTGTTCCAAGCTAAAAGCAGTCTCGTTATCTGGATAAGATGACTATTGAAGAACATGTAGAAAGATGTAGCAGATTTCTATGTTTTTCTTATTGCTCACCTTCACAACCTCATCTTTCACTTTCCAGCCCATGGTGATACAGTACCAGCTACAATGGAAAATGGCCTCAGTAGGCCGTTCTTCCTTGGGTGCAGCCTTGTCTGAACCGCTGTAGCCAGAAATCCTTACCTCTGCTGTCCCGGCAGGAGGATCCGGAAAGGTGAAGGCTCAAGTGGCAGCAGCACTCACCAGTGTGATGACCACCCGGTCAAGTCCCAATGCAACCAGCAGAGGGCAGTGGAGCTCAACAATGACAGCCAACCTGGCCTACAGGAGGAAGGAGCGTCCTCTTATGTAGTTTAGCAGCAGTAGCAGCAAGGAGGACTTCAGGTCCTTCATCTGAGGAACCCTTCTACAATTGGCTGTCTGGCTGATTTAAAGGACACCTCATGGTCTGGAACCTATGGGATCCACAACATGGAATGCACCTCACGGGTTAGAGCTAGTTGGCACATGTTTTTAATGTATCTTGTTTTCATTGCCCCCTGTTTGACACTCACCCAGATGGCTATGGCTTGTCAGGATTCCCCCCATTCTATAGAAAATTCCCAGTTACACCTAATCATGCCTATTTTCCTTTTTCCCTCCTCTTCAGGTTATTTTCAAAAAGGATTCTCTATTTGCTGCTATTTTATATCATCCATGTGGATTACATGTTACCTGTTACAAAATTACCTCACGTGGATTACAATTAAATTTTGGACTATGTGTTCCAGTGTTTTATGCCAGGCAGCCAAGAAATAAGACTTGAATGTATCCTATTATGCACTTATTGTATGGTGTTTTTGGTTAATTATGCACTTAGCCACATAGCTAGCACCTTACTTTTCTAGCTCATATGGACTGCCTCTGAGGACTGTACGCTGTGGCCTAGCGTTGGGTGTGCATGCGTATGAAACAATAGTATGCAAAGGATTTGTATGCACTTTGTATGCTAATGCTTACGTATTCAGTTCAGTAGCGTTCTTTTAACAACAGTTAGACTGTATGTTCGTGATTTGTGCAGCAATGTTCGCAGAACAACAATTATTTTTTTAATGCAACTTCGACCGAATAAATTCGTATTAAGAACTAATCTTGTTATAAATTCGTCGATTATTCGCCGAAGTGAATTTTTGAAGATTTGCTCATCTCTAATCAGAGTCAAATGTGGCTCCAAGACAGCTGGCACGTTGCACAGGAGTACCACAAACCGAAATTGAAATATCAAGTTTAGGTGGGTTAGTAGATGGAGGAAAGACAAGAATTTCAGTTTTGGAGAGGTTTAGTTTTAGATACAGAAAGGACATGATGTTAGAGACACCTACCAGACAAATACTGGTGTTTTGGAGTAAAGCAGGGGTGATTTCGGGGATGAAGTGTATTGTTGGGTGTCGTCAGCATAGAGATGGCCCCGAAAGCCAAGTCTACTGATAGTCTGTCCGATGGCTATATAAAGGGAGAAGAGTAGAGGACCTAGTTCCAAGCCAACATCAAGAGGGAGAGGAGAAGAAGAAAAGCCAGCGAATGATACACTAAAGGAGCGGCCAGAGAGATAGGAAGAGAACCAAGAGAGAGCAGTGTCTTTAAGGCCAATTGAGTGGAGCATGGTGAGGAAGAGTTTATGGTCTACTATATCAAATGCTGCAGAGAGATCCAGAAGAATCATTAGACAATAATCCCCTTTTTTCTGTTAGGAGATCGTTAGACACTTTAGTAAAGGCAGTTTCTGTAGAGTGAAGAGGGCAAAAGGCAGATTGTAAGGGGTCAAAAAGAGAGTTAGCAGAGAGATAGCTTATTAAGCGCGAATAGACAAGACGTTGAAGGAGTTTAGAGATGAAGGGGAGGTTAGAAACCGGTCGGTAGTTAACAGCACAGCTCAGGTCAAGAGATGTTTTTTTTTAGTAGTGGGGTTGTAACAGAGTGTTTAAAAGAGGAGGGAAAAATACCAGAAGAGAGAGAGAGGTTGAAAATTGAAGTTAGGTGAGTGATGACAGCCGGAGAGAGGGACTGGAGGAGGTGTGATGGTATAGAATCGCTGCTACAGGACGTGAGTCGAGAAGAAGAGAGAAGCCTGAAGACTTCTTCCTCTGTTATAGAGGAGAGAGCAAATGTGGAGGAATTGGAGGGAGGAGGATTGAAATTGGGAACTGGGAGATTATTTCCTGCCGGCAGAGGTGGACTGGCCATAAAGCCTACAGGGAAATTCCCCGGTGGGCCGATGCCCAGGGGGCCGCCTGGGCTCTCCTCACGGCCGGCCAGTGGAAGTTTTTGGGTGTCTATTTTGTGCTGGTGGCAGTACTTTGTGATGGACTGTGGTATTGGTATAATGTGCACAATATGGTATTGTAGACCCTGCCTTCCATCAATTTGGACCTGACTACAAAATGGGGCCACTTTTAGTATTATTTTCCAGGGCCACTTTAAGTTCCCAGTCCGCCCCTGTCCTGCCGGATACTGCCAATCTTGTCTCTGAAGTAGGTGGCCATGCCATCAACGCAGAGGTCAGTGACAGGTTCTGGAACCTTAGGGCTTAGAAAGGAATGAAAAGTGTCAAAGAGTCGTTTTGGGTTATTTGAGAGTGAGGAGATGAGAGAGGTGAAGTACTTTTGCTTGGCAATGTTGAGAGGCGAATTGTATGTTTTGAGCATAAATTTATAATGGAGGAAGTCTTCTGATATTTGTGATTTTCTCCATAGGCGTTCTGCATATCTGGAGCAGCACTGGAGAAAACGTGTTTCAGATTTATGCCAAGGTTGTCGTGTTCTGCGTCAGGAGGGTCGGATCGATATTGGAACGACTTTATCTAGGGTGGTTTTGAGGGTCTGGTTGTAATCATTGGCAGCCAAGTCTGGACAAGAGAGGGAAGAGATTGGGGTAAGAGCTAATTGTAGGTTGTTGATAAGTTGCTGGCAGTTCATAGTGTGCAGGTTTCTGTAAGTGTGAAAAGTAGGATTGTCATGAGAAACGTGAGGTCTTAATAGTAAATGAAAGTAGATTGTGGTCAGAAAGTGGGAAGGGTGAGTTACTAAAGTTTAAAACTGAGCAATGACGGAAGAAGACTAGATGCAGTGTGTTGCCCTGTTTATGTGTGGCAGAGGAAGTAAGTTTTGATCGGCCAAGAGAGGAGGTTAAACATAGAAAGTGAGCAGCTGATGGGGAGATAGGATCATCAATGGGGATATTAAAATCACCTATAATAAGAGTTGGTGATCCAGAAGATATAAAGTGAGAAAGTTAAGCTGCAAATTGATCCAGGAATTGGTGAGGGGAGTCTGGGGGACGATAGACAACTGCAACTCTTAGGGGGAATAGATGGAAGAGTCTGATGGTGTGAACCTCAAAAGAGGGGAATGTGAGAGAGGGTACAGGAGGAGTGACCTGAAAAGTGCACTGTGAAGAAAGTAGTATGCTTACTCCTCCCCCGCGCCTGTCATCAGGTCTGGGGGTATGGGAGAAGTGAAGTCCACCATAAGATAGGGCAGCAGGGGAAGCAGTGTCTGAGGGTTGAAGCCAGAATTCTGTAAGCAAGTTCAGAGAATGTGAGAGGAAGAAATTGTGGATTGTGGGGAGTTTATTATGAAGCGACCGTGCGTTCCAGAGTGCGCAGTTAAAAGAGACAGAAGAGGATGTGCAGTGAACATTAATAAGATTTTTGGGGTTTCTGTTTGTGGCAGAAAAGAAGCTGAAGTTAGCAACAGAAGGAGGGACAGGATTTGGTTAAATTTCCCCTGCAACTAGTAGCAGAAGAACCGAAAGAGACAGCAAGTGGTTGAAAGATTTATATTGGTGTTTTTTATGCTACACCATGGAGGAAGATAGTTCATGGTAATGTATGAGGGTATAAAGTGTATGCGAACTGAACAAGGATGAGGGAAGGAGGGAGGGACTGATGTGGAGAGAAGGGACAGAGGATGGAAGGTGTGTAGCAATGAGAAGAGTAGCCAGAGCCTGGGTGAAACAATATTGTAGCCTAACTGTGCTGTGTTTAAGTAGTACACATAGCACCTCTGTCTCCTGCCCTGTCTAACTGCCATGATTAACTGCCAGGCATTTAGGCAATATGGCAGAGATGGTGTTTTGGCTCGTGCTGATCCCTGTGATTGCTTTAATCACTAAAGTAAGGCACATGAGAAGAGATGCTATATGTAGATAAACAAAGCTAAGGATCTGGATGGGCCATAAAATCACTACAGATCACAAGCATTAAGCAGTCACATAAATCAGATGTCAATTGGAAGAACATCTCTAGGACTAATCACAAAGATATCACACTAGCAGAACATAGTATACATTGAAGAATATGTGAAGTCCTACACCAGGGAAGATGGAAGCTGCACTACTATCTGGCTTGGGGAAAGCTGGGTGGAGCAGTATTGTCCAGGTGCAATGCAGACACACCTGTGTGAAGAGAGAAGAGAAGAAAGTTATACAACTGCCATGATTAACTGCCAGGCGCTTAGGCAATATGGCGCATTGGCAGAGATGGTGCTTTTGGCTCATGCTGATCCCTTTGTCTGATCTGACCATTTGTCATGAGTTAAGAGGTTTAGCCCAGATTTAAAATATATCCTTGTTTGCCTAAACTTGTTATGGACAATTGAAGTTGTATGGCTTGGGCTAAAGGTTCGATAGTGAGTATAAAAATCAGTGAGGATAAAGGGCAACCCCGTCTCCTTCAGTTATTATAGAAAACGTATAGGATGATGCTCCACTGGCAAACACCCTAGCTGTTGGTGAGAAGTACAGGGCTTTAACCACTGTCAAAAACATGTTACAGATACCCATAGTTTCCAGTACTGCCGCAGATAGGACTTTAAGGAAATAATGTAAAAGTGTTCCATGGAAGGTCTTGTAATAAATACCTGATAAGTCATCTGGGCCAATGAATTTATTCAAAGGCAAAGACAGGACAGTCTTGACCAATTTCTCGTGTGTTAGGTGGAAGGACAATTGTCTTGTTGATGAGATACAGAGGGAAGGTTTAGCTTGGACAGGTATGTGTTTATTTGGGAAATAGAAGGGAAGTTTTATTCCATGAGTTGATTGGCAATGAATTAGGATTATAGGTTTTGAGTAGAGATGAACGAATCGAAGTTGACAAAGGAGATTTCGATCCAAATTTCAGGAAAAATTAGATTTGTTCCAAAGTCAAATTTCGTTGCGCTTCGTGGTAACGAATCACATTTTTTCTAAAATGGCTGCTGCACATGTTAGAATGAGGAAGTAAGAAGCCTGGGAACAAGGGAGCACCCACAATGCCATGCAAATTTTCAATCAGCAACCAGCCATCCCCTGTGATGTCACAGCTCTATCAATTGCCTCAGCCTGCTCGGTCTCTGCTATTTCCAGAGAACTTAGTGCTGGGGGCGATGTGACAGGCACTAAGGACAATGTTTAGGAAACAATTCATTCACAAAAAATAACTATTGACCAGCTCAGGGAAAAGAATATTTATATTGTAGGGATATAATAGGGAGGCTTTATCCCCACTGTAGGGAAAGAGCAGGGATCAATAGGAGAGTGTAAAGCCTGGGTAACGGGAGCATGTCTATTATACCTTGCTGCACGAATTGGGGATACAAAGTGCTCTAATACTATAATCATTAATTCCATTCATCCTGGATTCTGTTATTGGGGTGAATTTGAGGTCTGATACAACCAGTTTTGGGGTGTACGTAGTTGATATATAAGTACTTCCTTTCACCCTTGCTTATGTGGTGAAATTTTGGCATGATACAACCAGTTTTGGGGTGTATTTATTTTATATAAAAGTACTTCCATTCACAGTTACTTCTGGGTTGAAGTCACGGCCTAATAGTATTACTCTTTTACCCTTGCAGTTTCTTTTAATTTAGTAGCAGCAGCAGAAGAAGGGAGTGGAGGGTGTAGTCGTAGCGACAGGCCATATCTGCCAGTGAAATCTAGCGGTCGTGTTTTGACCAGCAACCCAGCTTTACTTGAATGGTTGACTCAGACTTCTTCTTCGTCAGAAGTGACATCAGAAACCCCCAGCCAGGAGTTGGTGGGTTCCTCTGAAATGACGCTTAGTTGGCATAGCCCAAGAACAATCTTTGCACCCCCACCTGTCCTCAACCTGCCTCTGTGATTTTCTGTTCTTTCAGTTTGAGAAGTATTGTATGCCGTCGGCTCAGCTACCCTTTTCAGCGAGGACGAGCTTCTAGAGGACAGTCAGCAGCTACTGCCCATCCAAGATCTGGAGGAGACATCTACTGCTTCCACTGGTAGGTGGGCAAGTAGTGACAATGAGAGTTGCGTGGGAGCTAGTGTAGTAAGCGGTCAGGCATGTGGACCTTAGACTGGTGAGGGTTACATCAGTGACGTGCAGACAGTAGTGGATGTTGATTTAGCCGATAACAAGTGGGAGCTGGGTGACGAGGGGGCTTCATCATCATCACAAGAAAAGGGTGGCAGCTTGCATGTTAGGCAGTGGCTGAGCCTTCAGGGTGACAGTGCCATTTGCAGAATCTGTGGGCAGAAGGTGAAGTGTGGCCAGGGTGCCAATTTTGGCACCACGGCCCTACGTCAGTACATGCAGCATCACCAAAAACCATGGAGCTAAAGTAGGGGTACAGCCTGACGCGGCAACCGCTGCGTCACCCAGTGGCCCACATCTATTCTCCTGCATGGCACACATCTTTAACCTGGTTGTAAAGCGGCTCCTAAAGTCTAGCATCCTTCTGCAAGACATCCAGCCACTCATATACTGCAAAGCACACCCGTTCACAACCTCGGCTGATATGCGACCACCGGTTGGAACCCCACCCTCCACATGTTGGACCGACTATGTGAACAGAGAAAGGCAATAAACAATTTCTTGATGATGTGGGCGGACAAGACAACTCTCCTGTGTAACTTTGATGTTAGCCAGTGGCAGCGCATGTGTGACACCTGCCATTTTCTCAGGCCCTGTATATTGTACAGTGTAGAGCTGTGTGTGTATAATGTACAGTGCAGGGATGTATGTATATAATGTACAGTGCAGAGATGTATGTATATAATGTACAGTGCAGAGCTGTGTATAATGTACAATGCAGAGCTGTGTGTATATAATGTACAGTGCAGAGCTGTGTGTATAATGTACATTGCAGAGGTGTGTGTATAATGTACATTGCAGAGGTGTGTGTATAATGTACAGTGCAGAGCTGTGTGTATAATGTTGAGTGCAGAGCTGTGTGTATAAAATGTACAGCACAGAGCTGTGTGTATAATGTACAGTGCACAGCTGTGTAGAGTAGAAAATATGTGTTTGTCTTAGGCTCTTGCACATATCTCTGTTTCTTACTCATGAGGAAAGGTCGCCTGGAGCCTGATACCTCCCATACAGTCACATGGTCACAAGTCATCACACATCCTTTTCCTCCTCTAGCAGAGTAGCCTGACCCCACCCACATATGATCACAGGGTTATTACAACATGACAGGTCCTTCAACCCACTAGTTATGGGGCTTTCGAACAGTGAAGACGGACAAGGTAGGACATGTTCTATTTTTATATCTGTTATTCACTTCCCGTCATAAAAACTGTCATGTAAATAAATTCAAAACTACAATAAATAAAATACAAAACCATCCATCACTTTTCTGTTTTTGACTGTCGCATACGTTTAGCTTTACTGGGGCAGAATATGAAAGGGGAACATACATTGTCCTGAAACGTTAAAGACCTGCCTCCAGCCTCAACAGCTTTATTATCTTCTCCAATGTCTCCTCTTATCTCCAGTAATTGTATTTTACATGGGATTTTATAGGATTTTACATCGTCTCATCTTCTCTCCATTCAGATTCCTACAATATAGGATCCGCTCAGTGGAGATCTTCTATATAAGATCCTTCTCCTGATTATCCCGTCAAGGATGAATAGGGACAGGGACAAGATGGCGGAGAGTATAATAAATCTAACCCTAGAGATCCTCTTCCGGCTTACTGGAGAGGTGAGAGATTCTGATGATGTCACATTACATCATCTTATCTATGTTACTAACAGATGGACATGACTGGAGAGGTGAGGGACTCTGGAGATGTATGGAGTGATATTTATTACTGTGTCTCTCCATAACCAGGACTACACAGTAGTGAAGAAGACCTCTAGTGAGCGCTGTCAGGACCCTGTGTCTGAAGGATGGGGAAGAACCCTGAACCCAATCACAGGGCCTCCACCTCACCCCCTGATACATGAGGAAATCAATAGAGAGAAGATCCTAGAACTCACCAACAAGATGATTGAGCTGCTGACTGGAGAGGTGACACTGCTGGGAATGCTGGGACATTATACAGGAACGCTATGAAGGGATCTGGGTGATGACTGTATCATTGTGTTGTCAGGTTCCTATAAGGTGTCAGGATGTCACCGTCTATTTCTCCATGGAGGAGTGGGAGTATTTAGAAGGACACAAAGATCTGTACAAGGACATCATGATGGAGGATCACCGGCCCCTCACATCACCAGGTAATAAAAATGACTAAATCCACACGTCCTCTCACTATCTGTATGTAAGGAATGAATTCAGTCACTGGATGTGTTTCCTACAGTTAAGGAAGAGAGAAGAACACCGGAGAGATGTCCCAGTCCTCTTCTTCCACAGGATGGTTCAGAAGAACATCACAATGTCCCACAGGATGATCAGGTAGATGGAGATAAGGTCTCATGAAATGTCCCCTATGATGTGTAGAAGGCTGTGAAGATCTTATGTTCAGTCTTGTTTTATCCACCAGTATTATATGTTTTATCCTTGTATAATGAGAAAGGTGGAGATGACAGGATTACAGCTGATAGGGATCTGGACTCTGTTGCAGTGGAACCACCAGGCCACTACTTCATGAAGTAGTTTCTGTATAACTAGCCCTAAAGAAATATCATATTAAAAGGGAACAAAGACAAAAAGAGAATAATAATAAAAAAGATAATGAAGATAATACAGAGAAAGAAAGATCAGAGGTGGAATATAAACACACATATTTAAAAGCTAAATCCAGATTTCATCCATTGCAGGAATACTTACCGGCCTTAAATGCATTTATGACGTCAGTAACCAATGATATAAGAAAAATAAAAAAAACAAGAAGAATATTAGAATATTACAAAGAAGGAGAAAAAAGCATTAATTTCTATGCAGGAAAATAAGAAAATCATTATCCGCCGCGCTGATAAGGAGGACGGGATAGTGATTCTGAACAGTGAAGATTATGATAAAGAGGCGCTAAATATACTAGGGGATGAAAAAACATACAAACGATTGAAGAGGGATCCAACAGAAATATATAAAAAAGAACTAAATACATTGATACAAAAAGGAAAAAAACTAAGGATCTTAGATAAACAAGATTTATTGGAAATAAGTACCCTAGAATAGCTGCTTTTTATCATAATCCAAAGATACACAAAGATACCCAAAAACCACCTGAGAGACCGATAGTGTCAGGAATAAATTGCCTGACGAGTACACTATCCAAATATGTGGACTGTCACTTACAAACTTATGCGCAAACTCTCCCTGCATATCTGAAACATACTACACATATATTAGAGGTCCTAAAAGAAACAGAGAGGAAATCGGATTATTTGATAGGTATCCTAGATGTTAAAGGGTACCTGTCACCCCGTGAACTAGAGTAAGGCCTCTTTCACACTAGCGTTAGCACGGATCCGGCACCTAAAGGGTGCCAACGGATCCCTGCTAACGCTGATACATGTGTGGAGCCGGAGCAGCAGTGAAGACGGAACCGAATGCTTTCAGGAGCCTCCGTTGTCTTCAGTTCAGTTTTGTCCCCATTGACAATGAATGGGGACAAAACTGAAGCGTTTTTTTCCGGTATTGACGGAACTCAATACCGGAATTTAAAAACGCTAGTATGAAAGTAGCCTAAGCTGTGTATAGTGTAAATGATGCTGAATCCGAATATGTAAGTTTTATCTTCATACTCACTTCCATTCTGACGCTGTGCTCCCACAAACTTGCAGTAAAATGCACTCACTGGACTCTTCTTTGAGTCCTCTCCATTATGTGAGTGAGCACCGGAGTCCACTGAGTGCATTTTACTGCAGGTTTGTGGGAGCACAGCGTCGGAATGGAAGTGAGTCTGAAGATAAAAATTACATGTTCAGATTCAGCATCACTTACACTATACATCTCTTACTCTAGTTCAGGGGATGTTTCGGAGATGACAGGTTCCATTTATATTCCCTTTATAGCATAATAAAAAACAAAAAAGGATGCAGAGATACCAGAAACCCAAATAGAGTACATAATAGAATGTATGATGTTTATTCTGCAAAAAAAACTATTTTGTATTTAAGATATGGGGTACGACTATGGGGGCGAGGTTCGCACCGGGTTTCGCCAATTTATACGTAGGAAAGTGGGAAGAAGAATTTATACATCCCAATGGCGATCTCCGGGTGGGCCTCGTCCTCTGGCGTCATTTTATTGACAATATTGTTTTTATATGGAATAAAGGGGAGGAACTTTTAAAGGATTTTTTTAGGAACAAAAAAAAATGAATTTTATTTTGAATTTTAGTAATAAAGAAGTTAATTTTTTATATAGAAAAGGGAAGAATATGCACAAAAACGCTCAATAAGCCCATGTATTCAAATAGCTTTATGTCTAAAAGCAACTGCCATCTCCCCCGTTGGCTGGAAAACGTCCCTAGAAGCCAGTTTTTGCGCATTAAAAGAAATTGTACGAAAACAGAGGAGTATGAAAAAGAAGCGGAAAAACTAGAGAACAAATTTATTGCTAAGGGGTATAACAAAATAAAATTGACAGAACAAAGAACAGAAGTAAGACAGAGGATTATTACTGACAAAAAAAGAACATATAAAAGAGACGCAGGACAAGAAGGAAAATAAAAATAGGATAATACCACCAATCATTATCCCATATAATGGGCAAGCAAGGATTTTCACAAAAATAATTAATAAACATTGGAATATGTTAAAGGAAGACAAAATATTGGGGACATATATGGAGGACGCTCCTATATATATTGGCAATATAGTTGCGTCAACAGGGCGCTGTGTGGATATGAAAGATACCAATAAAAGAAGAGAAGATGGATTGAAAGGTTTCTTCCCTGCAAGAAATGCATAGGGTGTAAAAAATCAGGAGCAAATAAAAAACAAATCAACATAGAAAACAGAGAAGGTACCTATAAATAGGAAATCAGTCAGCATATCACATGACACAGTCACGGAGTTACAGTATATATGCCAATGTATGCCCATGCAATAATATATATATCTGGTTCTATAAAACCTTCCACAGGATTTATCCAACCGTCTGATAACTTCTACAATATTTCTTTCACAGCTTGTGAATCCGGGTGAAGATCTGAACATTATATATGTTACAGAGACAGACGTGAGGGGTGATGAGCAGAGTATAGAGGACATTCCTACAGATAACCGCCCAGGTGAGTAGTGACCACTAAATAAAGCAGAGAAGACTCACAGATTCTTCTCATTCACTGGATACTGACTCCTCATTCCACTGTCAGGTACTGGTGGCAGTTTGGGGGGCACATACTTTCTGACAGGTTCCCTTTACTAGCACACAATTCTTACCACTACATGGGGTCCTGCAGTATTGATCAGAAGTTTGGGTGATGGTGGATGTCTAATAGTTCCCTTGTAGACACCTCAGGGAGGACATTGAGTCTAGTCATGATGTGACATGACAGCATATAAAAGTATTGTATGTACAGAGCGGTTTTATAGCTGAGCAGTTCTATATTTGCAGTACACCATGTGCTGCTGAAATCCTAGACATAAATTCCAAACCCAGTGGTGTCCTCGGATTCAGAGGAACGGTGAAATACTGCAGCCACCTATAGACTACATCCAGTGTAAAAAAAATAATTCTCCTCTGAAAACATCACTTTTATTAGTCCTATAAATCTGTCTGGGTATGTTATAAATAAAGTGCGTCCATTATTAATAACCCATTAATCACACAGACATTATCGGCTAAGTCCTCGTATTTAGTAGAATTATCGTCAGTACGTCTGACACTGACTTTTCCACACGGCTGCCATATCAAGACGAAGTGCTTGTTGTGCTTGGATGAAGATCAAGACTGAACCGTGAAAGAGTTGGAAGAAAGTGTTTTTTTCTCCCTGATGGAACGCACTTTGAAGTGTAAGGGCATGGATGAAACTGTTACCAACGCAGCAGAAGTGATTTTCAAGTGATGATGGCATGTTCTATCAACACCGTTACCCTGCCAGGAGTTAGAACATGAGCTTGTGTTATTGGAGTGGCAGCTGATGATGCTGGGGGTGGTTGTCTGGCTCGGTGCCAACATCATGTTCTTGCTGTTCTTCCTCTTTCATAGTTGCCTGTGATGGGTCCTCGCTGCCACACTAGCGTTTGTAAATTGTGACTCTGACTACCGATTATAATAACAGGCAGGGTCAATACTGATTAAATCCTGGTATTTACCCTGCTTGTTATTTGGCTCTTTGTATTCTGTTTTGGTTCTAACATTTCATTTCTGGTTCTGTCTTGGTTAGTATGTCTTTTTTACCTCTTTTTGGTTTAGACCTCCTCACTTAGTTAAGTTAGGGACTGTCGCCCAGATGGGGGCCTTCTTTTAGGGCAGATCATTAATTGTTTTTTTTCCCCTCACATGTTTTTAACTCAATAAATACAATGAAAAGATCACAAGGTTCTCCATTTTTGGGGACTTCAGTTCGTTAAGTAAATTTGAATACCTTATTAGTATAAAAGATTAAGGCAGAAGAATCTATTGACTGGATGCATTGAGCCCAGGAGGCCTGAATGAGATCTTCTCTCTTACAACCCCCATGGGACAAAAATTTATGAGTTGGATTCTATGTTATAGTCATATGACAACCACTAAACTGTGAAGTTTCTGAAGTGGAGAGAAGTGAAGAATGCACTATTTGGAGAAAAATATGGAGACACCTACAGGAGCTATTATGGCATCTCAATCTACATCAATAAGCATTAATATAGAGTTGTTTCCCTGTTTGCAGCTAAATCAGCTTCTACTCTTCTGGAAGGGATTTCATGACAGGCTACATGACATCTATGTTGAGGAGGGCACATGTCTGGCTAGCCTAGACGTTGAGGCTCTCTACAGTTCCATTCCACATGATCTTGGATGTAGAGCGGTCTTCGACTTCCTCCGAGAGCGGGGTGAACATCTAGGGCGCCATAATCTGTTCGTGATGGAGTTATTACAATTCATCTTGACACATAATATCTTTGTCTTTGACGGACGAATCTTCCACCAGCTCAGGGGGAGTTGCAATGGGGATCCCCTGTGCCCCCACTTTTTCAAATCTCTACCTGGGCTGGTGGGAGAAGGAGGTTGTGTTTAGTGAATCCCATGAACACTTCACATCATCAATTCCCCTTTGGCTCCGTTACATCGATGATGTAATACTTTTGTGGAAGGGGGATAAGCTGAAGTTCAAGGAATTTGTGTCTGCCCTAAACGCGAATCAATTCGGCCTGTTTTTTACTTCAGAAATCCATGATAAACAGATCACTTTCTTGGATCTGACAGTGACCATCAGTGATACAGGCCAGATTTCTACACATGTGTTTAGAAAACCTACGGCCACCAACAACCTATTGGCCTGAGATAGTGGTCATCCTATAGCCCTGAAAAGGGGCATTCCTAAAGGCCAATACTTGCGGATCCGCAGGAATTGTTCTGAAATGGCTGGCTTCAGATCTGCGGCACAAGATCTGAGACGGAGATTCACCCATCGTGGATATCCGCAGCACATTCTTAGGCTAATTTCACACTAGCGTTTTAAAATTCCGGTATTGAGTTCCGTCATAGGGGCTCAATACCGGAATAAAACGCTTCAGTTTTGTCCCCATTCATTGTCAATGGGACAAAACTGAACTGAAGACAACGGAATGCTCCTGAAAGCATTCGGTTCCGTCTTCAGACCGGAGAACAAACCGCAGCATGCTCTCCACCAGTAATCCGGATCTGTCCTCCATTGATTTGCAATGGGGGGTCATTCCGGATACGGCTACAGAGCTAGACACATACATAAATACATACATACAGACATACACACATACATACTCACATACTCCAGGGATGCCGGCAGCATGTCTTCACGCGCCTCCTGTGCGCAGCTATGACGTTTCCCCACTTCCCCACTTTATACTGTACAACATACTGTAAAGAATGTTGTACAGTATAAAGTATTTGTACTGAAAAAGTAAATGAACATGTAAATAGTACTGATAAT
>ONZH01006003.1:0-41991 GCA_900303285.1 Rhinella marina
CAGCAGAGAGCATTGATGGAGTACCAGATTATGAATCCACGCGTGCCCTCCAACTCAGCTCCCTCAGTTTGCCAACCACGAGTGGCCATGGATGGCAGACATATGCCGATGTACTGCGTATCTTTGAGGAGTCCACCAAGAAGGTCAGCAGCGGAGGACGCTATAGTGAGCGTAACCATCCCGCTCCTAGGCGTCCTTAAAGAATCCCCTCATCGCAATAAGGGAGAACGCATTGCACGCAGAGGAGACTGGGGTAGGAGGAGACGCAATGGAGCTACACAGTCAGACCACACTTTTGTCTGCTTCACGGTGGCAGTTGCAGGAGGAGGAGGATGAGGAGGAGGACGACGTGGAGGTGGCTGTGGAAGAGGAGGAGGATGCTGGCGGCGAGGGTAGCAGTCAGGCTGTGTGCGTCCCATTGGTTCAGCGCGGATGGGGCGGAGAGGAGGCGGAAGAGGAAGAGGAGGAAATGGCAAGTGATCCTTCTGGTGGGGGCAGTGAGGTCATGCCTATTCAGAGTCTGGCACACATGGCTGACTTCATGCTGGGCTGCTTTTCCCGGGACACACGTGTTGTCCGGAATAGTGGAGAAAAAACTGTACTGGGTCTTCGCACTCCTGGACCCCGGTATAAAGATAACGTCTCCTCTTTTATTCCGGTAGAGGAGAGGACGAATCGATTGCTGGAATACCAGAGGGAACTCGTGCAGAACATGATGGAGATTTTCCCACCCACCATCGCTGGCGGCAGAGAGGAGAGGGTCTCCCAGAGTCCCACAACATCCATCAGGCCCACAGCCACCAGGGGAACACTCTCCAAGGTGTGGGACACGTTCATGGCACCCCCTCGTGCAACTTCCATCACTGCGGGTCCCGCTATCAGCAGGAGGGACAAGTATCGGCGGATGTTGCGGGAGTACCTGGCAGACCGTAACCCTGTCCTCCCCGATCCCTCGGCGTCCTACACTTACTGGGTCTCCAAGTTGGACACGTGGCTGGAACTGTCCCTGTACGCCTTGGAGGTGCTTGCCTGCCCTGCCGCCAGCGTGCTATCAGAAAGGGTGTTCAGCGCAGCCGGGGGCATTATAACCGATAAGCGCAGCCGCCTGTCAACCGACAGTGCCGACAGGCTGACGCTAATCAAAATGAACAGCAAGTGGATTGACCCGGACTTTGCTTCTCCAACCGTGGAAAGCAGCCAAAAGTGAAGTGCCATCTGTATGAAGTGCCATTTCCTCCTCCACCTCCTCCTCCTCCTTAACCGCCGTAGAATTGCTCCGTAAATAAGAAAAATTTATATGTTTATGGCTCACCTCTTGGGCCTCCACAAAATGTTTAAGAGGTCTCACCTCTTGGGCCTCCTCATAATTTTTAACAGGTCTCACCTCTTGGGCCTCCACATAATTTTTAAGAGGTCTCACCTCTTGGGCCTCCTCATAATTTTTAACAGGTCTCACCTCTTGGGCCTCCACATAATTTTTAACAGGTCTCACCTCTTGGGCCTCCACAAAATGTTTAACAGGTCTCACCTCTTGGGCCTCCACAAAATGTTTAAGAGGTCTCACCTCTTGGGCCTCCACAAATTTTAACAGGTCTCACCTCTTGGGCCTCCACAATTTAACACGTCTCACCTCTTGGGCCTGCACAAAATGTTTAAGAGGTCTCACCTATTGGGCCTCCACATAATTTTTAACGGGTCTCACCTCTTGGGTCTCCACAAAATGTTTAACAGGTCTCACCTCTTGGGCCTCCACAAAATGTTTAACAGGTCTCACCTCTTGGGCCTCCACAAAATGTTTAACAGGTCTCACCTCTTGGGCCTCCACATAATTTTTAACACGTCTCACCTCTTGGGCCTGCACAAAATGTTTAAGAGGTCTCACCTATTGGGCCTCCACATAATTTTTAACGGGTCTCACCTCTTGGGCCTCCACAAAATGTTTAACAGGTCTCACCTCTTGGGCCTCCACAAAATGTTTTAAGAGGTCTCACCTCTTGGGCCTCCACAAAATGTTTAACAGGTCTCACCTCTTGGGCCTCCACATAATTTTTAACAGGTCTCACTTTTGAGCCTCCACAAAAGGTTTAAGAGGTTAACAGTGGAAAGCAGCAAAAAGTGAAGTGCCATCTGTATGAAGTGCCATTTCCTCCTCCACCTCCTCCTCCTCCTTAACCGCCGTACAATTGCTCCGTAAATAAGAAAAATGTATATATTTATGGCTCACCTCTTGGGCCTCCACATAATTTTTAACAGGTCTCACCTCTTGGGCCTCCACAAAATGTTTAACAGGTCTCACCTCTTGGGCCTCCACATAATTTTTAAGAGGTCTCACCTCTTGGGTCTCCACAAAATGTTTAACAGGTCTCACCTCTTGGGCCTCCACATAATTTTTAACGGGTCTCACCTCTTGGGCCTCCACAAAATGTTTAACAGGTCTCACCTCTTGGGCCTCCACAAAATGTTTAACAGGTCTCACCTCTTGGGCCTCCACAAAATGATTAACAGGTCTCACCTCTTGGGCCTCCACAAAATGTTTAACAGGTCTCACCTCTTGGGCCTCCACAAAATGTTTAACAGGTCTCACCTCTTGGGCCTCCACATAATTTTTAACAGGTCTCACCTTTTGGGCCTCCACAAAAGGTTTAAGAGGTTAACAGTGGAAAGCAGCCAAAAGTGAAGTGCCATCTGTATGAAGTGCCATTTCCTCCTCCACCTCCTCCTCCTCCTCCTCCTTAACCGCCGTAGAATTGCTCCGTAAATAAGAAAAATGTATATATTTATGGCTCACCTCTTGGGCCTCCACATAATTTTTAACAGGTCTCACCTCTTGGGCCTCCACAAAATGTTTAACAGGTCTCACCTCTTGGGCCTCCACATAATTTTTAACAGGTCTCACCTTTTGAGCCTCCACAAAAGGTTTAAGAGGTTAACAGTGGAAAGCAGCAAAAAGTGAAGTGCCATCTGTATGAAGTGCCATTTCCTCCTCCACCTCCTCCTCCTCCTCCTCCTTAACCGCCGTACAATTGCTCCGTAAATAAGAAAAATGTATATATTTATGGCTCACCTCTTGGGCCTCCACATAATTTTTAACAGGTCTCACCTCTTGGGCCTCCACAAAATGTTTAACAGGTCTCACCTCTTGGGCCTCCACATAATTTTTAAGAGGTCTCACCTCTTGGGCCTCCACAAAATGTTTAACAGGTCTCACCTCTTGGGCCTCCACAAAATGATTAACAGGTCTCACCTCTTGGGCATCCACAAAATGTTTAACAGGTCTCACCTCTTGGGCCTCCACAAAATGTTTAACAGGTCTCACCTCTTGGGCCTCCACATAATTTTTAAGAGGTCTCACCTCTTGGGCCTCCACAAAATGTTTAACAGGTCTCACCTCTTGGGCCTCCACAAAATGTTTAACAGGTCTCACCTCTTGGGCCTCCACAAAATGATTAACAGGTCTCACCTCTTGGGCCTCCACAAAATGTTTAACAGGTCTCACCTCTTGGGCCTCCACAAAATGTTTAACAGGTCTCACCTCTTGGGCCTCCACATAATTTTTAACAGGTCTCACCTTTTGGGCCTCCACAAAAGGTTTAAGAGGTTAACAGTGGAAAGCAGCCAAAAGTGAAGTGCCATCTGTATGAAGTGCCATTTCCTCCTCCACCTCCTCCTCCTTAACCGCCGTAGAATTGCTCCGTAAATAAGAAAAATGTATATATTTATGCTCACCTCTTGGGGCCTCCACATAACTTTTTAACAGATCTCACCTCTTGGCCTCAACAAAAGGTTTAACAGGTCTCACCTCTTGGGCCTCCACATAATTTTTAACAGGTCTCACCTCTTGGGCCTCCAACATAATTTTTAACACGTCTCTCCTCTTGGGCCTCCACATAATTTTTAATACGTCTCACCTCTTGGGCCTCCACATAATTTTTAAGAGGTCTCACCTCTTGGGCCTACACAAAATGTTTAAGAGGTGTCACCTCTTGGGCCTCCACATAATTTTTAAGAGGTCTCACCTCTTGGGCCTCCACATAATTTTTAAGAGGTCTCACCTCTTGGGCCTCCACATAATTTTTAAGAGGTGTCACCTCTTGGGCCTCCACATAATTTTTAGAGGTCTCACCTCTTGGGGCCTCCACATAATTTTTAAGAGGTCTCACCTCTTGGGCCTCCACATAATTTTTTAACAGGTCTCACCTCTTGGGCCTCCACAAAATTTTTAGAGGTCTCACCTCTTGGGCCTGTACAAAATGTTTAAGAGGTCTCACCTCTTGGGCCTCCACAAAATGTTTAAGCGGTCTCACCTCTTGGGCCTCCACATAATTTTAATACGTCTCACCTCTTGGGCCTCCACATAATTTTTAAGAGGTCTCACCTCTTGGGCCTACACAAAATGTTAAGAGGTGTCACCTTTGGGCCTCCACATAATTTTTAAGAGGTCTCACCTCTTGGGCCTCCACATAATTTTTAAGAGGTGTCACCTCTTGGGCCTCCACATAATTTTTAAGAGGTGTCACCTCTTGGGCCTCCACATAATTTTTAAGAGGTCTCACCTCTTGGGCCTCCACATAATTTTTAAGAGGTCTCACCTCTTGGGCCTCCACATAATTTTTAAGAGGTCTCACCTCTTGGGCCTCCACATAATTTTTAAGAGGTCTCACCTCTTGGGCCTCCACATAATTTTTAAGAGGTCTCACCTCTTGGGCCTCCACAAAATGTTTAACAGGTCTCACCTCTTGGACCTCCACAAAATGTTTAAGCGGTCTCACCTCTTGGGCCTCCACATAATTTTTAAGAGGTCTCACCTCTTGGGCCTCCACATAATTTTTAAGAGGTCTCACCTCTTGGGGCTCTACAAAATGTTTAAGAGGTGTCACCTCTTTAGCCTCCACACAATTTTTAAGACGTCTTCACCTCTTGGGCCTCCACAAAATTTTCCATGAGCCTCTGGCCAGCCCACGGCCTCTTCCTGCCTTTTGCGGTCCTACGCATCCCTCAACATCCCCACTGCTTTACCTGCTAGACATGACACTGGGCCAGGTCGGGTCACTGACATCTCAAGCGCCAACAATTTGGGCATTTTAAGGCTTCTGCATGTGTTTGAGTTGTTTTTACATTTTAAAGAAGACATGTCTGACCACATCTCACACACACACACAATGACAATTATGAGTGGGGTCTATTTGCTTTCCCCCTTGCCTATGCCATCTGTGGTTGTCATAGGCAACGTGATTTTAAGGGGTGCAGAATTTTATCTTCTTTTTTGTCTAGTTTGGCTTGGGGTCCATGGCAATGTTGAGGAAAGAAGGTTTCCTTGTATGGTCTCACTTTACAGAGAGGTTAGATTGTGTTTGGAGTGTATTGTTGAGAGGCTGTGATAGTGGCGTAATAGTGCGACTTGGGCGCGTTATATGCACCCAGACATGCTTCCCCTGCTGTCCCAGTTGCATTCCAGCAGTGTTGGCATCCTTTTCTGAGGTTCCAGGGTGGACTTGGTGACCTCCAAGTGGTCGAATTGAGATTTCCAAGTGGCGAGCATTTTTTCCCCATAGACTTTAATGGGATTCGATATTCGGTCGAATAGTCGAATTTCGCGGTCTATTCGAATCGAATTTCGAACTTTCGAATATTTCACTACTCGCTCATCTCTAATAAATACATAAAAATAATATAATATATAATTTTCTGTGCTGTTTGCTATATTTCATAAGTCCTTTTGTTGGGCAAATCTTCTGTGCTGTCCACACAGATGATCTGTCCATAACATGGCCACTGAAGAAAAGTCATGTAACCAGGCAAAAAAAAACTCCAGACACATCACTTAGCATTCTCCACTCAAATACACCACATCTGCCATCTGTACTTTCAATGTTGAGAGTTTTATTGCAGATGCAGAGTGTTTAAATGGAGGAGACTGAGTAATTTGCCTTGTCACATGACCCTCCATCAGAGGCCATCTTAGGCTACTTGCACACTTGCGTTTGCAGGATCCTTTTGTGAGATCCGTCCAGGCTCTCACAAATGGAACCGTCATGATAATACAGCCGTCTGCATCCGTTCTGAACGGATCCGTTTGTATTTATCTTTTACATAGCAAAGACGGATCCGTCTTGAACTCCATTGAAAGTCAATGGAGGACAGATCCGTTTTCTATTGTGTCAGACAAAATGGATCCGTCCCCATTGACTTACATTGTGAGTCATGACGGATCTGTTTGCATCAGTTTCTTCATGCAGACACCAAAACGCAGCAAGCAGCGTTTTAGTGTCCGCCTCCAAAACGGAATGGAGACTGAACTGAAGAAAAACTGAAGCAAAACTGATGCATTCTGAACGGATCCTTTTCCATTCAGAATGCATTAGGACAAAACTGATCAGTTCAGGACTAGAGATGAGCGAGCACTAAAATGCTCGGGTGCTCGTTATTCGAGTTGAACTTTTCCCGATGCTCGGGTGCTCGTTTCGAATAACGAACCCCATTGAAGTCAATGGGAGACTCGAGCATTTTTGCAGGGGACCAAGGCTCTGCCTAGGGAAGGCTGGGTGAAAACCTGGAAACCTCAGAAAATGATGGAAACACCATGGAAATGGACAGGAAACAGCAGGGGCAGCATGCATGGATGCCTCTGAGGCTGCCTAATCCCACCATTACCCCAAATTCTCAGGCAACAGCCTGGTGGTTACCTGCATGGCAATTGTGCTCACCAGACAAAGAAAGGCAAGGCACATGCCCATCACATGTTAGGGAAGCACCCAACTAGGTGCAACGAAGGTCCATCACCGCCAATTTTCAGGGACACGGTAATGGTGACCCACTTAAAAATGCTGCCTGACAACCTGGCGGTGAACCCCTGATTGTCTGTCTTTCAATAAGATTGCAGTGTAAGGGGGGGCGTGGCTTGCAGCCGACATGAGCGGACGTGTGTGAGAAGAGCTCCGTGAGATAGACCCCAGTCTCTTATAATCCTGAACTTAAACCGCCGCAAACATTTCCTCCAGATATAGAGGGAGATCGGGAATAACCCGAAGAACGAGAATGATGAAAAACAAGCAGCAATCGGTAGTGGAAAAACTTCGGGGGTTTGCGCGCCAGGATCCCCAAGATGGCGCCGGCTGCGGCGTGGAGGCCGCACCCGCGCATGCTTTGGAGCCTGGCTCGGCAGACAACTCTGAGTCTGAAACGGAACTTACACTGAAGCAAGTCTCGGAGCAGCTCCTACAAGCTATCACTGTATGTAGATCCACACTATCGGGCAAGCTGGAGGAAGTGAAGGTGGATATTGGCCTTCTACGCCATGACATGCAGAATCTGCGGGAGAGGGTTAAGGAGACAGAGACACGCGTCTCAGACTTGGAGGACAGAACTGCTCCCATACCGGCCCAATTAATAGCCCTAGAGAAAAAGGTGGACTTTTGGCAACAAAAATGTGACGACTATGAGAACAGGCAACGCCGCAATAACTTGCGTATCATAGGCCTACCGGAGAGAGCGGAGGGTTCTGATCCCTGCGCCTTTATGATGTCATGGCTGAAATCGGCTTTCCCAGATGCCACGTTTTCGTCTACCTTCGCTATTGAAAGGGCTCACCGTGTACCAGCAAAGCCGCTGCCTCCTGGAGCACCTCCACGGCCTATGCTGGCGCGACTGCTGAATTCTACCGATAGAGATCATATCCTGAGACTTGCCCGCGCAAAACAGGAATTGCGGCATGAAAATGCCACCATTATGCTGTTCCCGGATTTTTCGGCGGACCTCCAAAGACGCAGAGCCACGTTTACAGCAATAAAAAGACGACTTCGTGATTTGAATATGCCTTATGCAATGGCGTACCCTGCACGGCTACGAGTGGTGGACTGTGAAACTTCCAGATTCTTCAATACACCAGCGGAAGCAAGTGCTTGGCTCGATGGTAGGCCCCGACCAGCGAGAGCTCCGGTGTGATGGATCTGTTGTGGGACGTGTGCTCTGTGTCAAGCTAACCAGTTCCAGCATATCTGACTGTTCTGTTCACTCTCAGGCGTTGTGGGACACCCGTAGACACTAAAACTGAGTATTATTGACCGGTATCGTATTAGATCTATCTTTATTTTGCCTCCATGCTGTACTATCCTTCTCTGTTACTTCGTATCTTTGGTTTATTGATTGATTGATTGGTGCCGGTCATACTACTCCAACAAGTTGGGACATCTTACTTTCACAGGACTCCATGTCCTTATCCTCGGTTTTCACCTGTCTTTCTTTTGCATTCCTACTGTACTGTCCTCCTCTTCTTTCTATTTTGCTGTTTTGCGGCACCTTCTATCTCTTGGACTTTGTCCACGGCCCCTCTACATTCCTAATGCAATGTATATCATGCTGACATTGGCGTCTGGAGCGGCCGTGGACAAGGCTGGGGGTATCTGTCTCTGATACTGAATGACTTGTAACTGCACCTGCACCGGTAGTATTGTGAACTACTGGTGCACCCCGTTACTATTGCCACAAACTATCACGTGCGTTGGATCCTTGTGATCATCGTGGTATGTTATTGATCTGTACTTCTTAAGTTATGGTTGGTTTTTCACTGTTATTGGTTGTAGTGCATTGCAACATGTGGGAGGCATATGAGCGATTACTGATCTTGTATAGGCACGGCATTTCACAGGGAGATATGACTGAGCAGGGGGCCCTGCATTTGCTACGTTCCACCCCTATTATACTATCATGGCGGAATTACGGATAATGTCGTGGAATGTGCGGGGGCTGGGCACTGCCCGTAAACGTTCCATGGTTTTTGCAGCTATCAGACAGTTTAACCCATCCAGATTCCTGATCACACTAGACGGATACATAAGCCATGGGTTCAGTGGGGTAAGCATTCCTGTCACACCAGTTGTTCCAGGGGGGTCTCCCTGCTTGTTCACAAGTCGGTCCGTTGGGAGACTGAAAAGGTTCTGGTTGACCCAGAAGGCAGATTTATTTTTGTGGCGGCATATGTCAACTGTATATTACATGTCCTATTAGGTCTATATAATCCCCCACAGGCCTCCCTGGCTGTTGTTAACCAGGCAATTTTGTTTGCTGCCTCGTATCCTTCAGCCAGGACGCTATGTATGGGAGACTTTAATAACATACTAGATGCTGACCTGGATAGGTTCCATGTTCCTGGGGCATATACACCTGCTATGGACCCTTCAACTCCGCTGGCTAAACTCTTACGAGAGGTTGGATGGGTGGACCTGTGGCGTCTTAAACACCCCGGTACTCGGGTTTACTCCTGTCATTCCCTTAGTCATAACTCGTTATCCAGAATTGACCTGGCCATTGGGAATGTCACTATGTGTGAGGCGGAATACACGGTAGAATATGGGACTAGGGGAGTATCTGATCACTCTCCAGTGCAATACAAATTGCTGGCTACTTCGAGACAGCGGGGGCACTCCATGAGGATTCATCCTTTCTGGCTCACATTATTTGGCCCAGCTGACAGGATCCCGGAGCAACTAGACATATTTCTATCAGACCACGTTGACTACGCGAACACATCCGTATTATGGGAAACACTGAAGGCTTACCTGAGGGGGTGCTTGAAATCATCTATCTCATTTATTAAGCGAGTCACGGCTAGGCAGGAATCTGAATTGGCTACTGAGTGTGGCAGGTTGGAGTCACTGTATGTAACTGATCCGTCGGATTTCAACAGGGAGAATTGGCTGGTATGTGGTCGCCAATACCTTACTGTTTTAAAGGAAAAGGCTCAAAGGAAGCTCTTCTTTACTAAACAGTCCTTCTTTGAGTTGGGGAATCAGTCTAGTAAGCTCCTGGCACATTTATTACATCAAAACCAGGCCTCGCCAGCTATATTGCGCATTAAGGATGAAGGTGGAAACATACTGTTGGACTCCACAGCTATAGCTGAGAGATTCCAGGGGTTCTATCAGGATCTGTACTCTACTAGAAATCTAGACTCTGATGATGAGATTCAAACTTACCTAGATGGAATAGTGTTCCCAAGGTTATTACCAGAAGGGGTAGCAGAGTTGGAGGCCCCGATTACAATCTCTGAAATAACTGAGGCAGTGGCCAGTCTGGCACGGGGCAAGGCCCCTGGTCCAGATGGGCTGCCAGTTGAGGTATTTGCTAAGTACTTGGATCATCTAGCCCCAGTATTGAGAGATATGTACAGGGAGGCATTTGAGCTGGACACGCTGCCCCCATCTTTGTATGATGCTAACATTATTATCTTGCTCAAACCAGATAAGGACCCGAGTGACTGTGGATCTTATAGGCCGATTTCGCTTTTAAATCTAGACTATAAAATATTGACGAAGGTATTGGCGACCAGGCTTGCTAAACATATTCTCACCATTATCCACGGGGATCAGACGGGCTTCATGCCTGGAAAATCAACCACTGGCAACATTAGGAGGGTTCAGGTAGTCACCCAATTGGGTCTTAGACAGAAGGAGCGATGGGCATTGGCCTCTCTCGATGCAGCTAAGGCCTTTGACTCGGTAGAGTGGCCTTTTCTGCTCGCCACTCTGAGAAGGTTTGGCTTTGGCCCTAACTTTGTTAGATGGGTTGCCATGATATACAAACATCCTAAGGCAACAGTGTCAGTGAATGGTATCTGCTCGGGGTCCTTTCGGCTGGGTCGTGGGACCAGACAGGGCTGTCCCCTGTCCCCACTTCTATTTGCGCTTGCCATAGAGCCATTGGCTATCTACATACGTGCAGACTCACTGTTTAAGGGGGTGGTAGTGGGGGGCTGTATGCTGATGACATGGTGCTATTTATGTCAGAGGTTGAAGACACTCTCCCCCGAGCCATTATGTTAATTGATTCCTTTGGTGATTACTCAGGACTTAGGATCAACTGGTCTAAGTCCGTCCTCTTTCCGCTGTATGCTGCTGACTGGTCTGGAATAAGAGGGGACTTACCTGTGGTAGACCACTTCAAATATTTGGGCATGCATGTCACTAAGGATGCAACTAGTTTTCGTGACATGAATATCCAACCGCTGCTCTCCTATTGTAGAGACAAGTACAGGGTTTGGAGTGGTCTGCCACTCTCAGTATCAGGCAGGATTAATTTAATCAAAATGATTATCCTGCCCAAATGTCTATATATATTAGAGCATGCTCCTTATGTGGTTCCCAAGGTGTTTTTTCAACAACTAAACTCATTGATATCCACCTTCGTGTGGGGACATAACAGGCCCAAATTGTCCATTACTACACTGTGCCGTCCCAAGGTAAGGGGGGGAGCGTCTTTACCAGACTTTTATTTTTACTATCTAGTGGGTCAACTGCGATATCTCAGATTCTGGTTGTCATCATCTGAGCCTTTACCTAATTCAGAGGCCCATCTGGCACTATATCTCAACCTATCCTCACTATGGCCTGTCCTGGAGAAACCGCAATTGTTTGCGGGGAAACTGCTGCCAATACATAGGGTGGCGGTTCAGGTATGGAACGCTTGTAAAAATGCCCATAGTTTCACGGGAACAGCTGCTGAGACCCCTATATGGGACAACCCAATGTACCCAGACCTGTTGTCTTCTGACAATGCGCACTTCTGGAAACAGAGTGGCATATCCTTATTGGCTGATTTGTATCGTGACAATGTGCTCCAGACGTTTGAGGACCTCCGCCAGGGTCGTGATATCTCACAATCAGCTTTTTATAAATACTTGCAGTTGAGGCACACTCTTCAGGTTTATTTCCCAGCTGCCCAGTTGCAAATCTCAGCATATCCATTGATTGGAGTAATTCGCTCACAGGGCCCTAGGGGATTTATCTCTGCTTTATACACTCACTTACTGAATATTAAGATGCAATCAATGTCATTGCCAGTGTTGGATAAATGGAGGGCTATGGTCCCAGACCTCGATGACGATGACATGGGAGATATACTGGAGTCACCTACTTTGGTATCGCCTGCTGTCAATAATAAGTTTATACAACTATGTATTATTCACCAGAGTTATCTGACCCCGACTCGACTATATAAGATGGGCAGGCTTTCGCATACAAGATGTCACAGGTGCCAGGAAGTAGGTGCTAATTTCTGGCACATGATTTGGGCCTGCACACATATTCAAAAATTCTGGAATGAGGTCATGGCACTTCTGGGTACCATCCTAAATCTTCCGATCCCCATGATACCTCACATTTGCCTTTTTGGCATTTTGGACGAGGCCACATACACTCATTATGTTAGGATATTCTTGCGGGAAACTTTGTTTCTTGCTAGGAAGGCAATAGCACTTAGGTGAATGGGTGATAGACACCCCACTGTCTCCCAATGGAAGCAGTTAGTAAATACTATAATCCCGTATGAATATATTGTATATAAGAATAGGGGTAGGACTCCTAAGTTCTTTGAGGTCTGGGGGCCATGGTGCTCCTCCACACAAACCTTGTCTTCTACAAACTTTATGCGACATGCAATTGAAATGATTACTTAAGTCATGAATCTCTCTGGGAATCTATGTTCTCTTTTGGATCTGATGCCACTGCTTGAGAGTTCGCTGCTATGTTAATCTGTGATGCTTGTATGCTTTTTTACTATGCACTGCACTGCTTATGTTTGTTTTTTGTACCTAATCTGCTTCATACGCAGGTTTGTATCCTGCATTTGATGATGTAATGCTTGTTTATTGATATTTGTTCAATAAAACGAATTTAAAAAAAAAGATTGCAGTGTAAAGCATGGTGGTGAGCCTCAGTAATAAGATTGCAGTGTAAAGCATGGTGGTGAGCCTCAGTATGACTTTTTAGATGGAGATTGCATGTGGTCACGTACTCCCTGGAACCCCATAGTCACCCCTTCTCTGATGTGCTACCCCAGAACATTCTCTGCCCCAATTTGCAAGACCTTTTGCAGTCTCCGTGTGCTGACAGTGGGGATTTACCAGTGTTGTCTGAGGAGTTGGTGGACAATGGTGAGACACAGGTGTCGGGGGGTGAGGTACTTGAAAGTGAAGCAAGTTACAGTGGGGACTCCTTGGGGGGACTTTCTCATGATGGGACAGATTCAATTGTGTTTAGAAAGGCTGATGGGCTTCTGTCAGCAGTGTGTGTATAGAACCCCATGACCTTTCATAGAAATAGTCTGGCGATGACCCCAAGGCAATTTTCAGGGACACGGTAATGGTGACCCACTTAAAAATGCTGCCTGACAACCTGGCGGTGAACCCCTGATTGTCTGTCTTTCAATAAGATTGCAGTGTAAAGCATGGTGGTGAACCCCAGTAATAAGATTGCAGCGTAAAGCATGGTGGTGAGCCTCAGTATGACTTTTTGGATGGAGATTGCATGTGGTCACATACTCCCTGGAACCCCATAGTCACCCCTTCTCTGATGTGCTACCCCAGAACATTCTCTGCCCCAATTCGCAAGACCTTTTGCAGTCTCAGTGTGCTGACAGTGGGGATTTACCAGTGTTGTCTGAGGAGGTGGTGGACAATGGCGAGACACAGGTGTTGGGGGGTGAGGTAGTTGTATGGGAAGCAAGTTACAGTTGGGACTCCTTGGGGGGACTTTCTCATGATAGGACAGATTCAACTTGGGTGGATCAGGCACAGGAACAGATCAATTTTTTTTTTGTGTTTATTTAACTTTTATTTAGCACAAATAACCACAGAGATATTTATTCGTTCTCTTCGCTGCGCAGTCTGGCGTTGGGGTTCGTCACTTTGATGGCGAGCTGTGCCGCTCTCTCCATAATGGTATTTCGGTTCTTTGAGGAGACGTTGAGGAGATCAGTGAAATTCAGTGAATGACGACGCAGGACCCCAACTTAAAAATTTAGCATCAACCGGTACAGTCGTAAATTATGAGCTTGATCAAGTGTGTGGCATGTGTTCTCTGTATTCTTCTCAGTTTATTACCGTATATGGCAGCTATCCGGAAAAATAGTTTGGAGAGAGAGAAAGATAGGAAAAAGACGTAAATTGTTTGGAGAGAGGGCCTTTAGGTGGACCTCCGGAAAAATTGTTTGGAGAGAGGGCCTGTAGGTGGACCTCCAGAAAAATTGTTTGGAGAGAGGGCCTGTAGGTGGACCTCCGGAAAAATTGTTTGGAGAGAGGGCCTGTAGGTGGACCTCCGGAAAAATTGTTTGGAGAGAGGGCCTGTAGGTGGACCTCTGGAAAAATTGTTTGGAGAGAGGGCCTGTAGGTGGACCTCTGGAAAAAGTGTTTGAAGAGAGGGCCTGTAGGGGGCCCTCCTGAAAAATTGTGGTAAAAGAGTGCCAGTTGGACCTCTAAAAAATGGCTTTTTTTTGGTCAGCGTTAGGCAAAGACAACATGGAGGAGGAAGAGGAGGAGGAGTAGGAGGAGTAGAGAAGAGGAATCGGATACATAAGTAATGTTAATCTTTAGCTGCTTTCCCCCGGAGGAGATTTGAATTCCGGTGAAATCCAGGCTTTGTTCATTTTAATAAGCGTCAGCCTGTCAGCGCTGTCAGTTGACAGGCGTGTACGCTTATCGGTGATGACACCACCAGCTGCACTGAATACCTGCTCTGACAGCACGCTAGCGGCAGGGCAGGCCAGCACCTCCAAGGCGTACAGTGCCAGTTCAGGCCACGTGTCCAGCTTTGAAACCCAGTAGTTGTATGGAGCAGAGTGATCACGCAGGACGTTGGTATGGTCAGCTAGGTACTCCCTCACCATCTTTCTGTACAGCTCCCCCCTACTCTGCCTAGACTGGGGACAGGTGACAGTGTCTTGCTGGGGTGACATAAAACTGGCAAAGGCCTTGGAGAGCGTTCCCCTGCCAGTGCTGGACAAGCTGCCTGATCGGCTCCTCTCCCCCGCTACTTGGCCCACAGAACCATGCCCTCTGCTGCTAGCGGCGTCAGATGGGAAGGATTGTTTCAGCTTGTGCACCAGGGCCTGTTGATATCTATTCACTCTCATACTCCTTTCCTCTGCAGGGATGAGAGTGGAAAGGTTCTGCTTGTACCGTGGGTCCAGGAGAGTGAACACCCAGTAATCGGTGTTTGAAAAAATGCTTCTAACGCGAGGGTCACGGAATAGGCAGCCTAACATGGTCTGCCATGTGCGCCAGAGTCCCAACATGTAAGAATTCCCTCTCCTCCCTGGCCTGGCTCTCCATTTCCTCCTCCTCCAAGTCCTCCTCTTCAGCCCATACACACTCAAGAGTTAAGAACTGAGCACTTGTACCCTCTACTGTCTCGCCGACATTCTCCTCCTTTTCCTCCTCATCCTCATCCCCCTCCTCCGATACGCGCTGAGAAACAGACCGGAGGGTGCTCTGGTTATCAAGCGACGTATCTTCCTCCAGCGTCTCTTGTGACAAGCGCAAAGCATCCGACTTCATGCTGAGCAGTGAGTTTTTCAACAGGCAAAGCAGCGGGATGGTGAGGCTGATAATGGCGGCATCGCCGCTGACCATCTGTGTTGACTCCTCAAAGTTGCTCAACACCTTGCAGATATCAGACATCCACGTCCACTCCTCATTCTCTCGTGGGCACGTCGCACAACAGTCGGTGAGCGGGCAGTTGTAGGCGGTGCTGCGCTGCCCTGAGAGTGGCAGCATCTGTGGTCGACTTGCGGAAATGCGCACAGATGCGGCGCACCTTGGTGAGCAAATCAGACAGATTGGGGTATGTCTTGAGGAACCGCTGAACTATTAGATTGAACACGTGGGCCAGGCATGGCACATGTGTCAGTCTGCCGAGTTGCAGAGCCGCCACCAGGTTACGTCCGTTGTCACACACAACCATGCCTGGCTTGAGGTTCAGCGGTGCCAGCCACACATCGGTCTGCGCGGTGATGCCCTGTAACAGCTCTTGGGCGGTGTGCCTTTTGTCACCTAAGCTCAGCAGTTTGAGCACCGCCTGCTGGCGCTTACCCACGGCACTGCTGCTGCGCCTAGAGCTACCGACTGAAGGCGCCGTGCCCACGGATGGTAATTCGGAGGAGGAGGTGGAGGAGGAGGAGGGGTTGGAGGAAGAGGCATAGTACGTCTGAGAGACCGTGACCGAGGTAGGCCCCGCAATCCTCGGTGTGGGCAGTACATGAGCGGCCCCAGGGTCAGTCTCGGTCCCAGCCTCCACCAAGTTAACCCAATGTGCCGTCAGTGAGATATGTATAGTGTCCCTGCCCGGCAGCACTTGTCCACGTGTCCGTGGTTAGGTGGACCTTCTCAGAAACAGCATTGGTCAGGGCACGGATGATGTTCTCTGACACGTGCTGGTGTAGGGCTGGGACGGCACATCGGGAAAAATCGTGGCGGCTGGGGACCGAATACCGAGAGGCAGCCACCGCCATGAGATTGCGAAAGGCCTCGGTCTCTACCAGCCTATAGGGCAGCATCTCCAGGCTCAGCAATTTGGAGATGTGGACGTTGAGGGCTTGGGCATGTGGGTGGGTGGAACTGTATTTCCTCTTGCGCTCCAGGGTCTGCTGTAAAGACAGCTGAATGCTGCGCTGGGACACATTGGTGGACACTGTGGAGGATCGTGGAGGCGAAGGTGTGGTTTTCCGACGGGAGGCACTCGTGCCGGGGTCCTGGGCAGGGGGTTGACTAGCAGAGGCAGCGAGAGACACAGGGGAAGGAGCAGTGGTGTGACCCACAGGAGGTGGTGAACGGCCTTGGTTCCATTGAGTGGGGTGTTTAGCACTCATATGCCTGCGCATGCTGGTGGTGGTTAGGCTAGTAGTGGTGGCACCCTTGCTGATCCTGGTGTGGCACAGGATGCACACCACAGTCCGTCGGTCATCCTCACTTTCTTTAAAGAACCTCCAGACTTGCGAACATCTAGGCCTCACCACGGGAGCTTCCCTGTAAGTTGAGACATGAAGCTAGGGAGTGTAGCTCTGCGGCGTTCCCCTGCTCCCTCATCAGCAGGTACTGTCTCACCCTGCCCAGGACCACGGCCTCTGCCCCCTGCAGTAATTGAATGCCCATGCCCTCGTCCTCGACCCTTAGCCCTGGGGTTCAACATTTTCTGTATATAAGTGTATTATATAAAAAATAAAAAATAAATGAGCCTGCTGTACTGAAACCCACAAACTTGTTCAGTCTGGTTGAATTAAGTGATGTACAGAAAGTGTCACCTGGACAGAAAATACGGATTGTAGTGAGTGTACTGAACTGTGACACACAGAATGTTTCCACGCAGCTGTGTGAAATGGATTTGTATCACTGAGCTAAAACAACAAAAAAACTATTTTTTTTATATATATTTTTTTTAGTTTAGTTTTTTTTGGAACGTAACGTGCAGAAACTATCGTAGAGCTAACTGACACCCTGCTGACGGTGGCTATTTTGACTGCGACCCAGACAAATGTCGCACAGAGATTTTTGGGATCAAGCTATATACGTGAGAGCAAAAGACCTGGTTGTATTAAGTGACGTACAGAAAGTGTCACCTGGACAGAAAATACGGATTGTAGTGAGTGTACTGAACTGTGACACACAGAATGGTTCCACACTGCTGTGTGAAATGGATTTGTATCACTGAGATATAACAATAAAAAAAAGGGGTTATATATGGCGATAGCTGCACTACTAGTGCCAGCCAGCCAAGCCAGGAGACAAAAAAAAAATTCTTGTAGCCCTTAGAAGGGCTGTTGGGTTCTTTGTGGGTGATTCCTGCCTAACAGAGAAGTAAATGCAGGCCCTAACACTCTCCGTGAAACGCAGCTCTATCCCTAACGACATCCAGACAGCATCTGAGCCGAGCACCGCGGCCAGTCACTAGTATATTCCAGGGTCACCTGATCAGGCCAGCCAACCCCTGCTATCAACATGTAAGGGCCCCACGTGATGCTGGGTGTACCGCAGAGTCTCCTGGCTTGTGATTGGCTGAGTTTATAGGCGCCAAAAATGCACGATGCGGAAGTTGCCATTTCCTCGAGCATGGCGAGATACTCGTCCGAGCAGCGAGAACTTACGAGTACCGTAATACTCGAACGAGCACCAAGCTCGGACGAGTATGCTCGCTCATCTCTATTCAGGACCGTTTGTGAGAGCCTGTGACGGATCTCACAAACGGATCCTGCAAACGCAAGTGTGAAAGTAGCCTTATGGACAAAACCTCTGTATGGACAGCATAAAAGACTTGACCAACAATGGAGAATACCTTATGAAATGTAGAAAATGGCGCAGAATATCAACAAAGACTATATTAGTTAGTGCCATATAATCATCTTACGAACACATTAATCAAACAGTAGCTAGAAAGTGGCTAAGCCGTTTAAATTGAAACTCCCTCCAAAAATAATAAAATTCCAACTGTGGACAGACTAAACGGAAACAGAAAATATACATATTACCTACGCTCGGGTTGAAAATGAGTTAAAAATTAAAGGAAAAAGAAATTAAGTGACACAAAAGCTGCACAGACGTTGGTCAGCCCTAGCTACACTGAAAAAATCATGAGGTCAATTCCAATGCCCTTCACATGTGGACATGGTGATGGCTGCATGCAGTCTTCACAACATACCCTCACATTGCTTTCTTTTGCTGATTGGATTTTCTAGTGATCAGGTTGACACAGGAGAAAACAACATATTGTGTCCGAGACTTAAAATATACTTTATTATACCCCACAAAAATGATAATCCCTATAAAAAAATTCTGTCAATTCAGTATATTGTCACAAAAAGAAAACAACCCTTAACCACCAGTGGCATAGCTATGGTTGGTGGAGGGTTGTATGTAAGGGTAATCTATGGGTACAGGATATAAGGGGGCCTTATCCTGCCACTCTACATTGTCAAAATTAGGGTTATTCAGTTTAGAAAAAAAACAACTAAGGGGAGATCTAATAACCATATACAAATATCAGGGGCCAGTACAGAGATTTCTCCCATCATCTATTTATACCCAAGACTGTGACTATTACAAGGGGACATCCTCTGCATTTAGAGGAAAGAAGGTTTCTACACAAACTTAGGAGAGGATTCTTTACGGTAAGAGCAGTGAGACTATGGAACTCTCTACCGGAAGAGGTGGTGATGGCGAACTCACTAAAAAGTTCAGGAGGGCCCTGGATATATTTCTGGAGAGTAATACTATAACAAGTTATAGTTATTAGATTAATAGTAAGGGTTTATTGATCCAGGGAATATCTGATTGTAGTCGAGAAAGAATTTTTCCCTTGAAATAAGTTAAATTGGCTTTTTTTCCTTCCTCTAGATCAACAGGATGAACTAGATGGACAGATGGCTTTTTCAGCCTTAAAAACTATGTTACTATGTTACTATGCTCCAATCAAATGTTTTTTATTTGCGTTGTTGATTATATTCAAACCAGCACATATGTAACCCTTGCAGCGAAAGCAGTAAGTCTAGTGCATGCTGCAGGTATTAATGCTGTTTCTTCTGAGGTGAAGTGGACTGCAAATCCATTGAGCACTGGCTCTTCCCTGCAGCCAATAGAGGCTAAGAAAGGAAAAGGAACAACAACCATGTTAGAGATAGCAGCATGGCCAGGAGATAAAGAGACCGAGAGATCTCCACAAGTAGAAATGAGCACTGCTTCTGTGTAGACACAGTCCTGACAGTTCCAGTGTGAGAAGAGAAAGCTCAGCTGCTGCTTTTCCCATACAGCCAAGGTTTTATCCCAGGAGGATCTAGACTCTGACTCCACTGCCATCTAAGCTTGTGAATGCTGCAGCCCTCAGATGGTTCCTGGCAGGACAATCGTACAGTAAGTGAACCAACATTAGCACACCAACATCTTCTGCAACTGGTCCCCAACGTTCAGGCTGGTTAATTTCTAGACAGTAGTTTATAGTAGGCTGAGTAGATAGCTGGGAAGAGTATACTGTCTTTATCTCCCAAAGGAGAGTGTGCGACCACCATCGATTTTTAGTTACAGCTAGCCCACCCCCTTCAGAATTGTAATCTGTCCGTTATTCCTTTTATTGCATTCTCTTTTAGTTCTTCACCATTGTTTACCCATTCCCAAATAAATCTGTTGCTCAGTTAACTCCTTCCTGTGGTGAATGTGTACTGAGCTGGGCAAGGGTTTCCCAAGTTGACCCCTGGCAGAAGAGGAAGACTCTCCTGCAATCCTATAAAGCTCCAAGCAAGATTTGGGTGGAGACACTGCACCATAGTGAGGTGAGAACCACCATACACCCTACCTACCGAGGATTGCCAAAAGGGATGTTTGCCTATATGTAATTACTACATGTCAGGACCGTCAGTCATTGCACCCATTCTGCTGGTCCTGCCCCTGACTCTGGTGGCGAGGTGGTTGCCCGGGGTCAGGCTTCGTCTGCTATTTTGGCAGGCTCCTCCCCCAGCCGGCGGTCTCTGGCTGTGGATGCGCGTCCCAGGCAGGGGACGCGCGCAACGGTCATAAGTGCCAGGGACGTGGCTGGTGCGCACTCTCGCTCGCAGCCTGTTACTGGTCGCCGGAAAACGCAAGCAATATAGTGTCTGCTTATTTTCTGTTCATTAGTATCTCATGAGTTAAGTTTTTGTTACTTGCTTCTCCTCCCAGTCAGCTGGTTGGGTGGGGTCTGCTAGGTATTTAAGGCCCTCTAACTTTTACCTAGCTGCCAGTGTTTGGAGTTTCCTTGCTACTACCTGGTATGACATTCTTGCTCTGCAGTTTAGACTCTTTATGTTCTTTGACCCTTGGCGTGTTTTTGACTACTTCTCTCTGCTTGCTGATTTTGTTCCTGACGTACTCTCCTGGTTTTGACGCGGCTACCTGACTACCCATTTGGTTCTTGTTTGTCTGTCTTGTGTCAAGGTTGGGGTACACAGAAAAGGGAGATGTGATCCCTGAGCTCTCCCCAACCCCTGTCCCTGCCTAATTGCCTCCGTGTCCTAGGCGACACGGCGACAACCACGAGGACTGCAATTACACTACTTAAGGTGCAGGGAAAAGGGACAACAAACAGAGACGAACAAAACACAGAAGAATGGTCAACTAGCCGCGTCAGAAAACCAGAGAGAACGAAGTACAAATCAGGAGACGGTAGAGTAGTCAGGTACGAGCCAAGGGTTAAAAATGAGCAGTCAGGATACACACGATACAAGAGCACAAGCAGGTATAGCAAGGATTTGCAAAAACCGGCAAAGTGCAGAGAGGAAGGTAGGTATTTATGCAGGAAGATATCCCACCCCCAGGTTCTGAATGGACCAGATTCTGAGAAGCCACTCAGCCCAGCACCTGAGTATTAACCCTAAGTAGACAAACCAAACATGAAGATGGGCATTGGCTCCAAAACAACCCACAGTGTGAACATGGTTAAAGGCAAGGCGTAGGCACTAAACAGAAACACACAAAAACTCAGAATACCAAGCAAAACATAGAAAACCTATGTTCTCCGGTGACCAGACCTGACATCTTGTTTGTCTTCCCATCCCCCGCACTTTTGTTAGTGTATTTCCAGTCTTCAGGTTGTCGGCTCAGGGGTTAGCCTGAGCGGGTAATAGGCAGGGAAAGGGGTTGGGATTAAACTTAGGGATCACTTACCCCTTATCTGTGTATCCCAGCCCTGACACTACATCAATATACAGGGAAGCACAAAAAAGTGTCTAGGAGTAATAACAAACTTAGCCCTTAATCTGTTTCCCTTTATTTCAGTCTTGACAGGTACATACCAGCATATATGCATGATTACTATACCAATACAGAGGGTAGTGCACAACATTATCTGAAAGGACCAAGAATATCAGGGTTACAGAAGAGTTCCAAACGAAAGAAAAAGAGTCGGAATGTGAGTAGTAGCAGCACTAGATTTTTGATCAGAAGACATAGTAGTTGTAGTAGTCTGCAGTAATCCCTGTTGGCTTTGGAAAGGCGCAACATTATTGTTGAGGAGCAGCCAACTTGCATCCCCTAGCAATACGGAATGTTTGTCATCATCATCACCTTCTTATTCTACTGCTCCTCGGCTCCATTTATAATGGAATGTTTGGCCATACAAAAACTTTCCTGCACCAGCAATTAGCTTGTCTGCAAGCTGAACCTGCACTTGGCCACGTTACTGCTGGTACACTCACTGCAATACCATTGTAAAGTGCCTTGCACTCTCATGTGGCAGAGAGCATGGGCCACTCCTTGCGATTCCTGCTGTGTGGTAAGTTGCACTCCATGGTAGACACCTCAAGCAGTTGTTTTGGGCAGTGACAGTATATGTCTTTCATGGCCCTCTGGGTCAGTGTTTTTTGCAGCAATGGAGAAGCAGCACCCCAGCAACATGGCCAGGTCCCTTTGACATTCCCTCCCCAAAGATTGTATCAACCTTGCTCCCACAGCAAGCACTTATTTGACTCCTCCATCTTCTAATCCATGGATACAGTCCTGTCACCAACAGCAGTAGATCACAGCATTGCCTGCATTGCCCCTCCTTCCTATCACGTGTCAAGTCAAGCATTGCCATGCCGTGTTGGAGTTGATCGGCCTGGGTGACAGTAGCCAAACCGACGAGCAGTTGTAGCTACCCTAATGACTCAAACTGGGCCCAACATCCTGGCCGCTCTGAACCTGGAGGAAATAACACATGCTCCCTGCATGACCTTTTAAAAATTTGCACTGACTTGTGCAAGGTGTTGGCAATCTCCAGGAGGATGTCACTCTTTTCAGCCATTCTCATATTATGAGGAACGCTCTCCTGGACTTGCATTATCAGAATGGTCTGCGTCTACACTGTTTAATCCACAACGTTCCAACTTGCTGGAATTGAAAATTGCACATGTCTGTATGAGCATTGAAAGCCGTGAAAAAATTTTGTCATGCACCAGACCACCTCAACAATGAGCATGTGTTGTTTCCAGGTGGGGCAGAACCAGCTCATGCCATTCATGCCTCATATATTTTTGAAAATACGCTGACGCTCATGCAACAGGTGGCGATAAAGGATGAGGTAGAAGAACAGCTAACTCATCTTGCTATCAGCCGTGTTGCTGTTGGGGACCTGCCATGTGCTGCCTCCCTATGGCGATCAGTTCTCTTTGTTTAGGAATGCTGAGTGGTGATGCGGCCTTAATAGTTTGTGTTACCGTGCTCTTAACTGGATACTGGGTAGCAACAATGGATTTGTAGTTAGTGAAGTAAGTATAGTTCAGTTCATAATACTCAGTCTATGAACTACCTAGAACCGGTGTGCTCTGCAAGCTGCTTCCTCAGGGCTCCTGCAGCTTTGTGCAACCCTTACTTTTCTAGGAAGCAGAAATAGCCCACTTCTGCCAAAAGGGGGAGAATGGAATGGTAAGTTCCATTTTATTTAATTGGAATTTATTTGGAGGAAGAAGAACAGCTAATTCATCTTGCTGTCAGCTGTGTTGCTGTTGGAGACCTGCCGGCGATTAGGTCCCAGTGTTTAGGAATGCAGAGTGGTGAGAGCCTTAATAATTTGTGTCCTAATTGGATACTGTCTTTCCCTGGGGAACAATGGAGTTATAGTTGGTGAAGTACAGTTCAGTTCAACTTTTTTACTTGAACAAACTTTTAATTAACATGTCATCCAAACAATAGTAGATCTTTCTCTTGGCTAGAGCAGGCTAAGGGCAAACTGGCAGGTAAACTTGAATTCCTTGCTCTTTCTCTTTCTCTGCTGTGCTAATCTCTGAACTCAGTCTGGTTACTGGTATTTCTAGCAGATCTGGCACCTTTGATTAGGGTGCCTTTGGCTGTTGACCCCCTCATAATACTCAGTCTATGAACTGCCTGGAAATGGGGGGGTCTCTGCAAGCTGCTTCCTTAGGGCTCCTGCAGCAGGAGAGGGGAATGCTACCCTCACTGCGCCATGTCTATTTTCCTTCCAATTCTCAACTCACTATAGCTTCATGCAACCCTTCCCTTGGTAGGAAGCAGAAATAGCCCACTTCTGCTAAAAGGGGGAGAATAGAATGGCAAGTTTTCTTTTATTTAATTGGAATTTATTTTTAGGAAGAAGAACAGCTAACTCATCTTGCTGTCAGCCATGTTGCTGTTGGGAACCTGCCATGTGCTGCCCCCCAGGGGCGATCAGGTCCCAGTGTTTAGAAATGCCGGGTGGTGATGCGGCTTTAATAGTTTGTGTCACCGTGCTCCTAACTGGATATTGTCTTTCCCTGGGTGTAAAGGAAAGACGGCAGCGCGCTCCCTCCCTGCAGTGGCGCCCGTCTCTCGCTGGTATGCTGGAGCGAAGACATGGCCGGCGTCCTCATCTCCATGGTGACCAGGGGCAGGGAGGACCTAGCGGCGTTTGCTTCCCAGCACGGCCGTCGTCCTCCATCCCCTAGGCAATAAGCAAGGGGGTCATGTGAGCGCTGGCGTTGATAAGCTGGCACTCAGCTGCTTTGCATCCACTTACTAGCGTCACGTGACGCTGGCCACGTCACGTGACCCACCTTTTGGCCTATTTAAACAGGCAACCTGCTGGCCACAGGTTGCCTGTGATTAGTCTGTATTACCTTCACCACAGTTTTCATGTATGGAAACTTCTGTGTTTGACATTGGCTTGTATTTGACCTCGTTCCTGTGTGATCTCTTGGCTTCTTACCCCAGCTTGTATTTGACTCTGCTCCTGTGCTTCCCTTGGTATTGATGCGACCACTTGATTTCTGACCTCGGCTTGTATTTGACTCCGCTCCCATGTTTCCCTTGGTATTGACGCGACCTCCTGACTTCGGCTTGTATTGACTCCACTCCACTGTTATCCCTTGGTATTGATGTAACCTCCTGGCTCTTGACCTCGGCTTGGTAATATTCTCGTCGCCATGTCTTCTGTATTTGTTGTTTTCTCCCGTTGTTCCCCTCCCTGTAAGCCCCAGCACGTATGTAAGCTAGGGACCACCGTCCAGTTGCACACTGTCAGTTAGGACGGACTGTGCAAGTAGGTAGAGACAGTGGTGTGGGTTTGAGCTCAGGGCAGCACTATTCCTTCATACGTGATACTGGGGTTAGACTGCGTAGCAAAAATGGAGTTGTAGTTTGTGAAGTAAGTACAGTTTAGTTCTACTTTTTTTACTTGAACAAACTTGTAATGAACGTGTCATCCAAACAATAGAAGATCTTTCTCTTGGCTCCAGGGGGCTAAGGGTAAACTGGCAGGTGAACTTGAATACCTCTCTTTCTCTGCTGTGCTAATCTCTGACTTCAGTCTGGTTACTGGACCTTCTAGCAGTTTTGGTACCTTTGAGTGGGGTGCCTTTGGCTGTTGACCCCCTCATAATACTCAGTCTATGAACTGCCTGGAACCGGGGTGCTCTGCAAGCTGCTTCCTTGGGGCTCCTGCAGCAGGAGAGGGGAATGCTACCCTCACTGCGCCATTTCTTGTCTCCTTCCAATTCTCAACTCACAACAGCTCCATGCAACCCTTCCTTTGGTAGGGAGCAGAAATAGCCCACTTCTGCCACAGGGTGAAAATGGAATGGTAAGTTCCATGTTATTTAATTAGAATTTATTTGAAGGAAGAAGCACAGCTAACTCATCTTGCTGTCAGCCATATTGTTGTTGGGAGCCTACCATGTGCTGCTCCCCAGGGCAAATCAGGTCCCAGTGTTTAGAAATGCTGAGTGGTGTTGCAGCCTTAATAGTTTATGTCACTGTGCTCCTAACTGGATATTGTCTTTCCCTGTAGTACTGCATAGCAACTATGGAGTTGTAGTTGCTCCCCTCACTATGTCATGTCTTGTTTCCTTCCAATTCTCAACTTACTATAGCTTCGTGCAACCCTTCCCTTGTTAGGAAGCAGAAATACCCCACTTCTGCCAAAAGGGGGAGAATGGAATGGTAAGTTACATTTTATTTAAAGATCGTTTTCACTTACTGCCAGATACACTGCCACCTGCTGGACAACCAAGCACAGTGCATGAAATACATGACATAAGTTACATAGCAATAGTATTAAGCCAAAGTATAAGAGGAACTGGAATTAAATACACAGAAGGCATTCTTTGCTAGCCATTAAAGACAGTAGCTAGGTGTAGGAATGGTAGTGCCCCTTTTGGGGTACTAAAGACCCACAATGAGAAACCCCAAGGAGAAGGAAGTGCTGCTACAGGAGGAAGAGGATTTGGAGAAGCAAGAGAATGATGATAATGATGGTTACATCGGCCACGAAACCCAATCATCTCAGTGGGGGGTGGAGGTGGAAAGAACTGGCTCCTCAGGCACACTGGCCAGAACGGCAACCTGTAGACTCGCTTGCTTATACCGTGGCAGGCATAGCTTTGACATCAAGCAGTCTAATGATTAATGGATAGCCATGCTTTTAGACGCTTACTATGAAGACAAACTAAGGGAATGTTTTCCTTTCTCAGAAAGGGAGGAAAATTATGTTATTACCAGGAAACACTGTTTATGCAACAGCTTGCCACAGCTTACTGTGAGCAGATGTCTTCCACCAGTGTGTCTGAAAGAGAGGCACCTCTTCCCCCCCCCACAGAGTTACCCCCCTCCCACATCCACAAGTGGCAGAAGCAGCAGTAGCAACCATTTCAGTCTCTTCAACATGACATAGTAACATAGTAACATAGTTTATAAGGCCGAAAAAAGATATCTGTCCATCTAGTCCGGCCTGTTATCCTTCAAGTTGATCCAGAGGAAGGAAAAAAAACTGAGGTAGAAGTCAATTTTCCTCACTTTAGAGGAAAAAATTCCTTCCCGACTCCAATCAGGCAAACAGAATTACTCCCTGGATCAACAACCCCTATCTAGTAACTATAACCTGTAATATTATTACCCTCCAGAAATACATCCAGGCCCCTCTTGAATTCTTTTAGTGAACTTACCATCACCACCTCCTCAGACAGAGAGTTCCATAGTCTTACTGCTCTTACCGTAAAGAATCCTCTTCTATGTTTGTGTACAAACCTTCTTTCCTCCAGACGCAGAGGATATCCCCTCGTCATGGTCACAGTCCTTGGGATAAAAAGATCATGGGAGAGATCTCTGTACTGACCCCTGATATATTTATACATTGTTATTAGATCACCCCTCAGTCGTCTTTTTTCTAAAGTGAATAACCCTAATTTTGATAATATTTCTGGATACTGTAGTCCACCCATTCCAGTTATGACTTTAGTTGCCCTGCTCTGAACCCTATCCAGCTCTGCTATGTCTGCCTTGTTCACAGGAGCCCAGAACTGTACACAGTACTCCATGTGTGGTCTGACTGGTGATTTGTAAAGTGCAAGGACTATGTTCTCATCATGGGCATCTATGCCTCTTTTGATGCAACCCATTATCTTATTGGCCTTGGTAGCAGCTTTCTGACACTGGTTTCTACAGCTTAGTTTGCTGTTCACTAAAATTCCTAAGTCCTTTTCCATGTCAGTGTTACCCAGTGTTTTACTATTTAGTATGTACTAGTGACTTGCATTATTCTTTCCTATGTGCATAACCTTACATTTGTCAGTGTTAAACCTCATCTGCCACTTCTCTGCCCAAGCCTCCAATCTTTCCAGGTCCATCTGTAGCAGTGTACTGTCCTCTTCTGTGTTAATTACTTTACACAGTTTAGTATCATCAAAAATTGATATTTTAGTTCTTTTACTTCTTTTTACTTCTTTTATGCTCTGCATTTCATCTGACAGTTTATTCTCCTCAGTGAATACAGTGGAGAAAAAATATTTAATAGCGTTGCTTTCTCCTCATTGCTCTCTGCAGCTCCCCCCTCATTACTCTGTAATGGGAGTCCGACACCTTCAGATTTATACTTTTTAGTAATTATATAATTGAAGAACATTTTAGGTAGAGATGAGCGAATCTATTCGCCGATTCGTTGATTTGTATCGAATCTTGGAAATTTTTAGCTGCGAAGCAAATCCGAATATTAGGTGATTCGCTTCGGCTTTGTATGCATTCGCTACGTAGTTTTCCTATAAATTATACGCTATTGCTATGTATAAGTTACTGTTGCATACAAATTCAATTCATTAGCGAAATTTTACTGTTTACAGTTCGTTTATCGTGTGCAAAAGCCCAAGAAGAAAGCGGTCACCTGACCTAGTGGGCAGGGCTTGCTCTGATTGGCTCAGGCTCGGTAAGCCAGTGACGCATCACTTCTGCAGTGACTGCTGAGATGAGCAGAAGCACTGTGTGTGAAGTTCTGAGACTCTTAGACCTGTTTTGTGAAAATTGGCGTGTAATTGCAAGGGCAAGTGCAGGGCCAGTTCAGGGCTAGTAATTAATCAGGAAAGGAGAGAGAGACAGGGAGAGATAGGGAGAGACAGGGGGATACAGGGACAAAGACCAGCTGCAGGGCCACAGAGTGAATTGAAAAATGTCTGGAATGGATAAGCAAAAGGGGTCCAGTTCCAGCAAGACCTCGCGCTCTAAAAAAAAGGAGAAGGTGGCACAGGGCAGAAGTGCCAAAGGACCTGTATCCGGAGCATCTACTAGTAGTAATTTGCAATACTTGGCCGTTGTTCTACCAGGCTAACCCACCAAGGCGCAAAATTGTAGTGGAGGAGAAAGTGGATGAGGTAGTGGAGTGGATGGCACGCTCATCTCAGTCTCAGCCGGATGATCTGCTGTCATCTGCTGATACAGTATCCATATGAAGCCAGGGGTCAGACTCAGAGCATTCCTCCTGCTCCACCATTCCTCTCCAGCAAAGCCCATCATTTTCGTACGCACTTTGTACACTTATGCGTACGTGTTCAAAGAGGTTGTGTACCTTTTTACCTGAACGTTCGTTCTTAGTGCGTGGATGTTCGCTAAAAGCCATATAAATACGTATATTTTGTACGCAAATTCAACTAATCTATTCATCGAATATACGAATCTTAGGAAAAATTCGGCGAATGTTCGGCGAATAAAATTTTTGCATGATTCGATCATCTCTAAATTTAGGGTTAGTTTTACTCTCTTTGGCAATTAATCTCTCAGTCTTTAGTTTGGCTGCTTTTATTTGTCCTTTACATATTCTATTTTTTTCCTTATAGTTTTTCAATGCTTCCTTGCCACCCTCCTGTTTTAGTGATTTAAATGCTTTCTTTTTGTTATTTATTACTTTCTTTACAGTTCTATTTATCCACATTGGTTTTTTTTTTTGTTTCTTAACCTTTTATTCCCATAAGGTATGTACCGCTCACAATTAGATATTAGGATGCTTTTAAAAATATCCAATTTTGTGACTGTATTTGTCACGACAGGGGGGAACACAAGGGAGAGTGAGCCCTGTCCTGAACCCCACCTCTTTCCCTGCCTACTTACAGTAGGAGCCCTAGGCGGCAACACCGTAACTTGGAGACGTTCCCTGTACTACGTAAGTGCAGGGCAGGGAAGGGAACACAGGGATAGACACAAACGGACGGAACAAACACAATATAAGAATAGTAAACAAGCCGGGTCAAATACAGGAGATCGCGTCAAATACCAGGTGGTCAAGAGAAGAGTAGTCTAAGTCCAAAATCCGAGTCTGAGTCCAAATAGCAAGATCAATATGGCAAGGTAACAAAAGCACTGGTCAAAGGTAGAACTAATCACAGGCGCTTGAGTGAGGCAGTTGCCATCTTTAAATAGCCCGCCCAGGATCATGTGATGTGGCCAGCATCACATGACCTGAGGCGGAGCAAGCTGTCAAAACAAAGCAAAGTAGCCATGTGGTGTGATCAGCACCACATGGCTACACCCAAACAGAGAATTAACTGATGAAGTGCTGGCTGACCAGACCAGCACTTCAATTCCCTACTGCTCGTCTCTAGGGGGGTGGAGAGGTCCGGCGATGCCGTGCAGAGGGAGCGCGACGCCGACCTCCCATGACAGTATTTTTATTTTTGAGGATTTTGTCCCAGTTAGTTAGGCCTATGGCCTCTCTTAGTTCGCTAAATTTTGCTTTTTTGAAGTTTGGTATTTTTGTTCCTTCCTGAAGAAATACTCTTTTGAATGACAATTTGAAGGTTATTATATTATGGTCACTATTTCCCAGGTGCCCCCCAACCTGCACATCTGTTGTTCTGTCATATCTATTGGTTAATACTAAGTCTTATATGGCCGTCCCTCTAGTCGGGTCCTGAACCATTTGGGAAAGGTAATTGTCTTTTGTTATTTCCAAGAACTTGTTTCCTTTATGAGATATACAGGTTTCAGTTTCCCAGTCTATATCTGGGTAGGTGAAGTCCCCCTTAATAACGACCTCATTGTGATTTGCCGTCTCGTCTATTTCATTAAGAAGTAGATTTTCTGTTGAATCTGGTATATTAGGTGGTTTACAATAAACTTCTATTAGTATTGTATTATTGTTTTTGGCTCTACATAAAGGCAGACCCCTCCCCCTCTCCAGTTTTGACGATCCTTTCTAAACAGATTGTAACCCTGTACATTAACTGCCCAGTCATAGCTATCATCCAGCCATGCCTCAGTTACTCCCACTATGTCATAGTCCTCCTCACACATCACTAATTCCAGTTCACCAGTTTTATCAGTCAGGCTTCTGGCATTAGTGTACATACAATTAAGAGGTCTATGTATATTTTTTACCCCACTTTTTAAACTACTATTACCTGTGAAGTGAATATCCGGGGTTTTTGGGTTACTTTGGTTGATGTTTTGCCCAGTCTTCTCCCTACATTCCTCACTAACCCCAGCCCCCACTAACCCCCCACTGTCCCCTCCTATGACCCACTCTCTATCTACACTATCTACCTCCTTATTAGTATGATCCCCCCACCCTCCCCCCAGATCCTAGTTTAAAAGCTCCTCCAGCTGTCTAGCCATTTTCCCCCCAGGTCAGTTGCACCCTCCCCATTAAGGTGCAGCCCGTCCCTACTGTAGAGTCTGTAGCCGACAGAGAAGTTGGCCCAGTTCTCCATGAACCCAAACCCTTCCTTCCTGCACCATCTTCTGAGCCACTTATTTAACTCCCTAAGCTCCCGTTGTCTCTCTAGTGACGCTCGGGGCACTGGCAGTATTTCTGAAAACACTAACTTGGAGGTACTGGACTTCAGCTTCTCTCCTAGATCCCTAAAATCATTTTAAGGACCTTCTATCTCCCCCTGACTTTGTCATTGGTGCCAATGTGTACCATGACCGCCGGGTCTTCCCCAGCCCCACACAGCAAGTTTTCGGAGTTTGGTGTTATTATTCAATAAAGCTGTGGCCAGTTTAAATCCCAAACGGAGTGTCCACTTGTTCTTTTGGTTGTGCCACAGCTTTAGTACAATCCATAAAGTCTAATAACAAGTATTGTGTTTGCTATCGCCTGTATGTGATGCAGCCAAGCACTAAACACACAAGGACCTTTGCAATAAACTATAGACAGCTATTTGCAGTCACTCCCACAAAAATCACACTCAGCACCAGCACTCCGGTTCTTTAACTCCACTTATACACAGCCCACTTACACAGCAAGCCCAAAGTCAAAGCAACTATATTTCCACTGAGATAAATCAGCAAGCCGACAGCTCCCACCTCAATGTCCAGATTCAGGCACCTACCCTTTGGCCTGTCCCTGGCGCATACCCTGTTCCCTGGTCCCATGGATTTCTGGGCAGGCAGATTGGAACAGTGGCCGGAACTGGCACGCACGCTCTGTTTCTTTTTTTCTTGCTCAGCCTTTAGTGTCATCTCACAAAGGCTTTTTAGCGCATCTGGGGGGATGTTGACACCCAAACGGACCAAATTGTCCTCCACCAGTTTCCAAAACATCACTTTTGTCAAAATTAACCAAGCCTGAATTTGAGAGGATTTTCATACTTTCAGGCTGAGGCCGATTAATAGATCTGGCCTTGCTGGCAGTGTCCCATCTTGCCACTGTTACTGTCTGTCTGCCTTCATCATGCCACTGCTGCGACCTTCCATAAGATTGCTGCTACCTCCATCATGCTGCTGCCTGCCTTCTTGCCAACATGTATTAAATGGCTGCCACAGCTGCCACGGCCTCAGCTGTTGCTGCTGCTTGCTGCTAATTCCCTACTGCTACCACCATTAATACAAAGCATCTGACACTACTACCATTTCCACTACTACTAGTATTAGTATTACTCCCCATAGACAGCTTTGCATGTTCCATGCTATGCTGCTTCTGTTGCTGCTACTTTTTTGACCGCATGACACTATATCCATTCAGTACCCTTTGCACATTCACATTGCACTGCTGCTGCTCCCAGATAGAGAATATTTTTTCTGGCAATTAACACTTGTGCATGTCGTATGGGCAGGCATTCCAACCCTGTCAAGGCATAATTTTTGGATGCTTGGTCCCCCCCAAGCCACTTTTTTTTATACCATAACACCTGTGTGTTTAAACATGATCTGCTCCTGATAAGGGAATAAGGGACAATTTTTGGAGAAAAAGCATGAGACATGTGCTGCTGCAGTGTGTTTTTAAACATGCTGTATGTTAACACCGTCAAACATGCTTTTAATCACAGCTACTATGTATGTCAGTATCACTCATCATTTACTATTGCTATCATTGAGGAGGGGGGGAATAAATAAAAAGAGATAACAAGAAAGAGTTATATACCAAATGTTCAGGGCAATTGGAGGAACTTCGGTTCGGCTCGAATCGATTCGGGTCCGAACCAAACTTTTTCAAAAATTGGGTGGACCAGACCCAAACCAAATCTCGAATGGTTTGCTCATCTATAGAGTCTAGCAATTTTGGGTAAGACAGTTGTGACTTGTTAAAGAGGATTCCAAATCAAAATATTATATTGGTTGTAGGGCTTTCTTACATACTGTATGTGCAGCCTATTTGCCGGGCTGCACTTCTACTTGCTTTGGTTTCCAGTTGCAGAGTACAGGTGCAGTCCAGCAATTAATGGTGACCCCTGCTCAGCTGCATGTGTAATAGCACCAATACACCAATAAATCAGCAATAAGAGAGATAACTAGATGACATAGAACACCCCAATTTATAGCCGAGAAGGGCATACCGTCATCGTGGTTATGCTGGAGTAGAGATGAGCGAACCATCCAAACTTCGCTTCGCCGAATGTTCGTCGAATTTTTTAAAAGATTCGTACTTAATACGAAGCTATTCGGTCGAAGCTGCGTACAAATCATTCATTATTCTGTCGTGCTCTGCGAACATTCGTGCACTAATAACGAACATACAGTTGTTAAAGGTACACTACTTATGTGAACACGTACGCATGAGCGTACAAATTGCGTACGAATCCTCAGCGTACTATTGTCTAGCGATTGTATAATACGCAGACACACACGACGCTAGGCCACAGCGTGCACTCCTCAGAGGCAGAGCAAATTTAGCAAAATGACATCCAGGCGATCCTCCGCATTTAGCTCTGAAGAGCTTAAATACATAATCCGGCTGATGGACCGGCAGGATTATGATGGCACACACTACCACCCGAACCAGCATAAAAAGTGTGATCCGAGGCTTGCGCCATCATTTCGACACTGTGCGGGCCCTGGGCCAGATCCAGCGGAAATGGTCTGATTTGAAGTTTTAGTGCCCAGAGCGGCTTAATGAGATTCGAGCAGAGATAAGGCAGGGTGAGTAACAACATATTTGAAAAGAAAAAACATGTTAAAAAATTAGTGTACTGTATTGTGTATATATACCAGTGCCAATAATTAAAACCGTATAGAAGGACAACGTGGGCGTGCGTAGTGCGCTGCAGAAATTTTGTTTCATGCTAGGCCACGTCTCTAACTCCACCCAAACAAGTGAAGGTATTCTCAGATACGTGCCCCTTCCCAGTAATTAGCCTTAGGCTACTTTCACATATGTGGTGGTTATCCTGCAGGCTGTTCTGCACTATTTGTCCTGCCAATTCTCAGCGATCTTGCCGAATAGCGGCCGGATCAGCGCCGTCCCCCATTATTGCTAATGGGGCTGGCCGTTCTCCCGTTTGTGTCAAGTACCCTTAGATATATGCCCCTTCATAATTAGCGCTTCCTTCCTCCTACACACAGACTCACAGACGTGTTCATGCTGCAGCTAATGTAAGTGGGCGATAACAAAAATATTCCCACCGTGTTAACGATATTAAATTTATTTCGATAACGATATCTATCGTGATAAATACCTATTTAGAAAAAAAGATGGATATGGCCCTCCTGTCACCCATAATATCTTCTTCATAGTAGTATACAGTGTTAGTATTAAAAACGGTCATCATAGCAATTGTGTACGGATTTATGTTGCAAAGCAGCGTCAACGACATCGTTACCACAGTCACCGCCAGCATCATGCCCGGACGGCCCTTACAGTATCTTCAGCTTCTAGTAAGTGTGAACATATTTAATTTATTTTTAATCCAGGCTGCGTGGGAGTGCAGCTGCAGTGATATAAGTGGTTAGGAATGGGATCCAGCCCCAAACAATTCACATGTATCAACATCAGAGTTACAACTGTTCATTAGAGTTGAATGTAATGACATTATTTAATGTTTTTTGACAGCTGCTGCACCACAGAGGAGCCCCTCTCACCCTCCTCAACAGCTAGAGAGGACCCCACCTGCCCCTCAAACACCACCAGCCCAATTTCTAGAGGTAGAAGGTAGGTAAAATAAAATGTGTAATGGGTGGACCTTCTCTCTTCAAAATATAAGCTAAATTTATGTTTTATCTTTTGTAGCTCCAACCGGCAGGGAGGAGCTTTCCCCTGGACCATGTGAAGACCACTCAGTATGGGTGTCCAGTAAGAAAAAAAAGGCTCAATACAGATACATGTCACTAAATAACTCGTTCCAGTAGATATACCAAATATTTAATGATATGCAATTGCTAAAGTATTCTGATCCAGGTGCTGGTTTGAAAGCTTAGAATTATTTTCGTGGGACAACCACTTTAACTTGATCATACTAATTATATTACTGTTTCCACCCCTACAGATATCCCCACTGACTTTGGCCAGACGTCGGCAAAGGCTGGCATAACCTTTTTTTGTCCTTTTGTTTATTATTTTATTATTTGTTGAATGTTGGTATGATTTATTACTAAAATTATTCTTGTAAAACCTGATTGTTTTGATTGTTTTTTTTTAAACCTTTAACCCCTTCCTGACATAGTGTGAAGAAGACAGGGGTGTCTGTTTAGGCCGAAGCCTCCAAAAATTGTGCATAGGCCGCAGCCCACATTAGTGTGAAGAAGACAGGGGTGTTTGTTTAGGCCGTAGCCTCCAAAAATTGTGCATAGGCTGGAGCCCGCATTAGTGTGAAGAAGACAGGGGTGTCTGTTTAGGCCAAAGCCTCCAAAAATTGTGCATAGGCCGGAGCCCGCATTAGTGTGAAGAAGACAGGGGTGTCTGTTTAGGCCGAAGCCTCCAAAAATTGTGCATAGGCCGGAGCCCACATCAGTGTGAAGAAGACACGGGTGTCTGTTTAGGCCGAAGCCTCCAAAAATTGTGCATAGGCCGGACCCCGCATTAGTGTGAAGAAGACAGGTGTGTCTGTTTAGGCCGAAGCCTCCAAAAATTGTCCAAAGACCATTTTCCCAGATTAATGAACACAGGGTGTCTGCAGGCCAAAGCATTCATAAATTATGCACACTCCGGATCACGGATTACAGTAAGAGAAAAAGGCTTGGCTTGTTTGGACAACAAGCCTGTAAACATTCTACCTTGTAAAGATAGGCAGTGAAAATTATATATGGGCTTTTCATGGGTGCCACGGCCAGTAGTAGTAGGGGACGGGGTATATCAGCAGAGAGTGATTAGTAAATAAAACAAACTTCGGTGGAGTATACCAATCTTCACTAATGTAACTTCGAACGGGAGGTGGAGGTAACAACAGCGTAACAATTTTATTTTTTAATAACATTTTTACTTTTTTATTTTCTTTTATATATATATATATATTTTTTTTTTATTATATCATACTGTATATATATATATATATATATATATATATATATATATATACACTCACCGGCCACTTTATTAGGTACACCATGCTAGTAACGGGTTGGACCCCCTTTTGCCTTCAGAACTGCCTCAATTCTTCGTGGCATAGATTCAACAAGGTGCTGGAAGCATTCCTCAGAGATTTTGGTCCATATTGACATGATGGCATCACACAGTTGCCGCAGATTTGTCGGCTGCACATCCATGATGCGAATCTCCCGTTCCACCACATCCCAAAGATGCTCTATTGGATTGAGATCTGGTGACTGTGGAGGCCATTTGAGTACAGTGAACTCATTGTCATGTTCAAGAAACCAGTCTGAGATGATTCCAGCTTTATGACATGGCACATTATCCTGCTGAAAGTAGCCATCAGATGTTGGGTACATTGTGGTCATAAAGGGATGGACATGGTCAGCAACAATACTCAGGTAGGCTGTGGCGTTGCAACGATGCTCAATTGGTACCAAGGGGCCCAAAGAGTGCCAAGAAAATATTCCCCACACCATGACACCACCACCACCAGCTTGAACCGTTGATACAAGGCAGGATGGATCCATGCTTTCATGTTGTTGATGCCAAATTCTGACCCTACCATCCGAATGTCGCAGCAGAAATCGAGACTCATCAGACCAGGCAACGTTTTTCCAATCTTCTACTGTCCAATTTCGATGAGCTTGTGCAAATTGTAGCCTCAGTTTCCTGTTCTTAGCTGAAAGGAGTGGCACTCGGTGTGGTCTTCTGCTGCTGTAGCCCATCTGCCTCAAAGTTCGACGTACTGTGCGTTCAGAGATGCTCTTCTGCCTACCTTGGTTGTAACGGGTGGCAATTTGAGTCACTGTTGCCTTTCTATCAGCTCGAACCAGTCTGCCCATTCTCCTCTGACCTCTGGCATCAACAAGGCATTTCCGCCCACAGAACTGCCGCTCACTGGATGTTTTTTTCTTTTTCAGACCATTCTCTGTAAACCCTAGAGATGGCTGTGCGTGAAAATCCCAGTAGATCAGCAGTTTCTGAAATACTCAGACCAGCCCTTCTGGCACCAACAACCATGCAACGTTCAAAGGCACTCAAATCACCTTTCTTCCCCATACTGATGCTCGGTTTGAACTGCAGGAGATTGTCTTGACCATGTCTACATGCCTAAATGCACTGAGTTGCCACCATGTGATTGGCTGATTAGAAATTAAGTGTTAACGAGCAGTTGGACAGGTGTACCTAATAAAGTGGCCGGTGAGTGTATATATATATATATATATATATATATATATATATATAATATTTTTTTGGGGGGAGGAAAGGCTCCAAAACAAATTTAAGAATACTAAATAGAACTAGGAACGGTGTATATTACTAACAACAGCTGGTCACCTGCTAAGTGCTAATGTTGAAAACGGAGGTGGAGGTAAACAACTGTCACGCTCTGGTATGGAGGGCATAGCCACACCAAGTGAAAGAGGGAAGGGAAAAGACCAAACAAGGGAAATGGTCACCTCCTGCAGGAATCCCTGAAACTAGGCCCTGGCTGACTACCAGTATGAACAGGCCTTAGTTGTAGGAGAGTTCATACACAGGAACCCAATAACAAACTGACCCTGTACAACCCTGCAGCTAGTGACAGGAGAAAGAGTAAACCCGTTCCTCCAAAAGGACGGACGGACAGGAAACTCCAGAAAGCAAAACCACAACAGAGATCTAATCATCTGCCTCAGCAAGAGGAGTGTGAAAATCAGATGTAATCCAGACTTTATTCATTTTTATAAAGGTGTTTTTTTGGACACTGCCAGGTGACAGTTTGGTCCGTTTGGGTGTCACCACCCCCCCAGCGGCACTAAAAACCCTGTCTGACATGAAACTTCAGGCTGGGCAGGAAAGAAGCCCTAGTGCATAGTGGGCAAGTTCCGGCCACTGTTGTATTCTGGCTGCCCAGAAGTCCAGGGGGTCTAAGAAGAGGCTTTGCGAGCCAGACTGCAGGTAAGCCTGAACCTGTTCGTTGAGGTGGGTGGCCTGGGCCTGCTCACTTAGCTGCGGCTGTTGGGAGGCAGAAAAAAATTGTTGCATCATACTCATGAGGCTTAACTGGCTGCTGCTGGTTGTGACAGGAGGTGGATGACTCTGCCGGACCTCCTTTTCAGAGACGCTGGCAGCAGGCTGGGGCTGGCTGAAAGCTGTGGCCAGGTTACTACATTGCTTCTCCCAGAATGATGCTAATTTCTCCTCCCTTTCCTGGGGAGGAAAACAATCCCCCATGTTGGATTGATACCACGGGTCCAAAAGCATTGCCAGCCAGTATTCGTCAGTCTGCCTTATTTTTAGGATACCCCTGTCACTCTGTGAGCATGTGAGCATACAGCTCGCCATCCTGGCCAGCGTGCCCGGGGAGCCAGTTTTTTCCATCTCAGCCTCTCTCTGAGACACTTCAGTGTCCCTGAAAGTCTCATCATCGTCAGCCTCCAGACCCTCCAGCTGTGTCTCCTCCTCCTCCTGGTCATCATCATAATCCTCCTCCTCCCCCTTCTCTACCTGAAGCTCCTCATCCTCCTCCTGCACCTCCACAGAACTTTGTCGTTGGGGCTCCCCTACAGTGACAGCATGGCATGCAGACAGATGGCCAGGATTTCCTTCCCCCATTGCCCCCTGCTGCATGAGTGTCAGTGTCTTTTCAAGGACAAATATTAGTGAAACTATGTTGTTCACACCGCAGCTGTCCCGGCTGACCAATTTAGTGGCTTCCTCAAATGGCGTTAGAACAGTGTAGGCATCTCGGACCAGCCTCCACTGATGGAAATCTAAGCTACACCTGCTCCCTATGGTCAAAGTTTCTGGCTGCTGCTGGACAAAGTCATCCACTGCTCTACGCTGCTCAAGGAGCCGCTGCAACATGTGAAGAGTGGAATTCCACCGAGTTGGCACGTCACCTATTAACCGGTGTGGCGGAAGACCATTTTGCTGTTGCTAGTCCAGCAGAGCGTTGCGGGACACATAAGAGTGACTCAAATGAGTGCAAAGCTTCCGTCACTTTGCCAGCACTGTGCGCAGGCCAGTGAATGTTTTGAGAAATCTCTGCACCACTAGATTTAGGACATGTGCCATACAAGGATGAAGTGTGAATTGACCCAGGATCAGTGCTGCCACTATATTTGTCCCATTGTCACTCACGACCTTGCCCACTTCCAGCTGGCGGGGAGACAGCCAGCATGCTATTTGTTGCTTGATGTAATGCAGCAAGCGCTGTCCTGTGTGGCCGCTGTTACCAAGACAGATTAAGTCTAAGACAGTGTGGCAGCGTTTCACCTGGCACATGTGATAGGAAGGAGGAGGCTCAACTCTCTGTCCTGATGCTCCAGCAGGCAGACTGCCCGTGGAGGTGGAGGAGGGAGCAGATAAGTGTTGGGTGGTCTGCAATCCTGGCTGGAAAGCGCGTGGAGGTGCCAAAAGTAATTGGCCCTGTTGCTGGGGGGTTCCTGCCTCGCTGCCACTAAATACATTCAGCCAGAGGGCCGTAAAGGACATGTATTGCCCCTGGCCATAAGCACTGCTCCGGGTGTCCACCATGACATGCATGGTGCTGCAGAGAGACAGCTGCAGGGAGCGTCCTATATTGTCTGCCACGTGCGAGTATAGGGCGGGGATAGCTTTGTTTGAAAAGTAATGCCGGCTAGGGATCTGCCAGCGTGGCTGAGCGCAAGCCATCAGCTCCCTAAAAGCTGTGCAGTTAACTAAATTGTACGACAGAGACTGCACAGCCAGCAACTTGGTCAGGTGGCTATTAAGTTTGCACACTGTTGGATTACTTGTTGAGTAAACTTGCTTCCTGGCCACGCACTCGACGATGGACGGTTGACGAATAAGAGGAGGTGGAGAAACGTACACGCTTGATGACGAGGTGCATGTACTAGTTACGCCCCTGGATGCGGCCTGCCTGACGCAAGGGACCCCGGGAGAAGTAGCCAGCTCTTCAGTATTAATGCGCTGCTGTAATCCACCTTGGTAAGACAAATTTGCGGCATGACGCCGCTTCAGATGGTTCCATAGGGCAGTGGCCCCTACATTTGAGGCTTTCCCACAGCTCAATTTCTGTTTACAGAAATTGCACGTGGCCGCGCTGATGTCCCCCGGCAGAGTGGTGAAATACTTCCACACACCCTACGTGCGCCCTCCAGAGCTGGCCAAGCTTGTAGTTCTTGCATGCTTAGACCCTAATGCCGGCCCCACCATACTTGGGGTCTCACTAGTTCCCAAGGCAGCCCTGGCCCTGGGCCTAACTCACCTCTGTTGATGCCACTACCACCGCCCTCCTCCTCGGAGATAAAATTCTACTCACCAGCCCGATCCGCGTCCCAGGTCCTCATGTCTAACAAACCATCATCAGACTCCCCACCACTGTTTTCTGACTGCTGTTCCCCACCAACCTCCAATTCCGGGCAGTCCAAAGTCTGACTGCTCTCTAAAAAATCCTCAGGAAGGCTGTCCTCTATAACTGCCGGATTATGCGGTGGGGTTCGGTGGCCTTTTATTTGATAAAATGCAGAAGGGACACAACTAGGAGGGGGAACTGAAGGCTGAGAGGTGGCACAGGCTTTGTGGAGCAGAATGGTGGAGCAGGAGGAACACTCTGAGTCTGACCCCTGGCTACATGAAACTGTATCAGCAGAAGAAAGCACGTCATCCGGATGCGATTGAGATGAGTGTGCCATCCACTCCACTACCTCATCCATTTTCTCCTCCACTACAATTTTGCGCCTTGGTGGGTTAGCCTGGTGGAGCAGTGGCCAACTATTACGAATTCTACCAGTAGCAGTGGCTACATGTCCCTGTGCCACCTTCTCCTTTTTTTTGGAGCTCAAGGTCTGGCTGGAACTGGAACCCTTTTGCTTTTCCATGCCAGACATTTTCACTTGACTGTGGCTCTGCAGGTCTTTGTCTCGTTCCCTGTCTCTCTCCCTGTCTCCCCAGACAGTGCTTCTGCTTGTCTCAGCAGTCGCAGCACAACTGAAGCATCACAGGCTTACCGAGCCTATGGGCCAATCAGAACAAAGCCCTTCGCACTAGGTCAGGTGACTGCTTTCTTCCCAGGCTTTTTGCCGCCTATTTCCGAACGAATAAGGAACATACAGTAAAAGTTCGCTAATTAACTGAATTCGTACGCAGCAGCATATAGATTAACTGATATGTAGCATTTGTGTACACTTCATCGGACAAGTACGTAGCGTATGCGTACAAAGGTTTAAGAACATTTAAGATTCGAACTGAGCGATTCGGACTGGAAAATTGCGTAGATTCGTATCGAATCTACGAAGCGGCGAATAGATTCGCTTATCTCTATTCTGGAGATATGGATTAAGTGCAAGATCAGTCTCACATTTAGGGCTCATGCACACAAATGTATTTTCTTTTCAATGGGTCCACAAAATAATTAAGTCACTCTGCGTGCTGCAGTACTGTTCTACTAGAGATCAATCCTTCTGTTGCGCAAAAAACGGAATGCACACGGTTGTCATCTGTGAGCCGTCCGCACTTCGGTTCCGCGGCTCCGGATAAAAATAGAACATGTCCTATTCTTGTCCGGATCCACAGACAAGAAAAGGCATTTCTATTATGTGCGGTCCGCAAATTGCCTTATCGTGATTTGAACCAATTTTTTCTGGGTGGTGGTTGGTACATCTATAAACGTTGTTTACTCCTCAAACTACAACCCCTGGCAAAAATTATGGAATCACCAGTCTCTGAGGATGTTCCTTCAGTTTAATTTTGTTAAAAAAAAAACACAGATCACAGATATGACAAAAAACTAAAGGCATTTCAAATGGCAACTTTCTGGCTTTAAGAAATACTAAAAGAAATCAAGAAAAATAATTGTGATAGCCAACATGAATCATGGCTCCAACACCAGAAATGTCAATTGAAAAAAAGGAGAGGATTATCAAACGCCTTAAAGAGGGTAAATCATCACCAGTGTTGCACAAGATGTTGGTTGTTCACAGTCAGCTGTGTCTAAAACCTGGACCAAATACAAACAACATGGGACGGTGGTTAAAGGCAAGGATACTGGTAGACCAAGAAAGACATCAAAGCGTCAAGACAGAAAACTTAAAGGGGTTCTCCGAGTTATAAATATTGATGACCTATCCTCAGGATAGGTCATCAATATCAGATCGGCAGGGGTCCGACACCCGGCACCCCTGCCGATCAGCTGTTTGAAGAGGAGGCGCGCGCCATATCAGCGCTGCCTCCTCTTCATTGTTTACATGCTGGCCGACACGGG